>SNQJ01S0073027.1:59416-93725 GCA_010110895.2 Picea sitchensis | reverse complement strand
CAGGACCAAGCTTGGAGAGAATGGTGAGAACCATTTGTTTCTCCTTCGTTGATTTATCAACCCCGCAAGCTTTGAGTTGCGACAGTAAATCATTGAATTTTGTAAAGCAATCTTGGATATTTTCGAATCTTTTTGGATCCAATTTGAGTAGCTCCACCTATATAATGTGTCCCCTAATATCATCCTATTTTCTAAATATCCCTTCCAAGATTTTCCAGGCTTCATTGGGAGTCTTACAGGAAGATATGTGAAAAAAGAGATTAGGAAAAATAAGACTGCAAATTGTTCCGAGTGCCTCATCCATGCGATTTAAGTACTTGGATTTTTCTATGGCTGATGTCAGCTCTGTATATGTATTCATGGTTAACCTGTAAAACCCTCTCGATCGGAGATGTATTTTTATTTTCTCCTTCCATGCAAAATAGTTGTAAGGTGTAAGAATGAATTCTTTTTGGAATTCCATCTTTTCGCTGTCTTCAATATTTTGTACCTGCAAACAATTTTGGTGTATATTTTTCTTAGCAGTCTGTCAGCTCTGATACCATGTAAATGTGTTGAACCTACAAAAAATAGATCTATCTAAACAATAATACACACATTTGCAAACAGAATTGGAGAAAGAATAAGAAGGAGTGAAAGAATGGAAGAATTTTCATTAACCGTTATGAATAATGAATAATTTACACATGATATACTCTGTATATCTCAATGAGTTCGAATTGAGGTGAACCAATGTGCCATGGTAGTGGTCTAGAGTGATATTTACACACACCAACAATTACAAGAGTGAAGTGCCACCTATTCTAGTATCTCAGGCAGTTACGGGAGTGAACTGCCACCTAGTTGAGTTAACTAGTCAACTAGTCTTCAATTAACTGACTGAACATAGAGTAACAAGGAGTTAACTCAGGGAATCAAGGCTAATGAACCACTATGGTGATGATACCAAGGCAAGGTCTAATTATTATGGTGATTATCCCAATGTTTCATGGTGGTGATCCCAACGTTGCATGGTGGTGATCCTAATGTTGCATGGTGATGATCCCAATGCAACATCTAAACTCAACTCAACTACTCAAACTAAAGTGTCAAATGAAAGAGAATATTATCTAGGTGGAATATTCTCTCCTAAAATATAGGAGACTAGATAATGAATAATTATGAATAATTAATAAGGAAAAAACTTAGGAAAAATAAATCCTAGGTGTGTGTGAAGTAACTCCAACAACACAAACCAAGAAAACAGATAATAATGAAGCACAAGCTACAACCAGAGAAAGCGAAAAAGAAACTGAAGGTTTTAGTTTAGAAAATGAAATAAATAAAATTAAAATCCCCATGCCTCTGGTTGAGCTCGCTAAGAATCCAATTTATAAAAAATAAATTGCTAAAATGATTAATTTTTCTGAGGCAGAATGTTATGCAGATGTAATAAATTTACAAGATGAAAAGCCTACGATTATGTTTGGTCTACACATTGAAAATGCTAAGGATTATGTAGCTCCATTTTATATTACCTTAACTGTGCATGATCATTTACTTCACAATTGCATGTTATATTTTGGGGCCTCTCAAAACATAATGCCTAAAGTTATCATGGAAAATTTGGGCCTTGAAATCATTAGACCTTATCAGGACCTATATTCTTTTGATTCCAGAAAGGTTAAGTGTCTGGGAATGATCAAAGATCTGGTAGTGAATATTGCATAGATTCCTGTAAAGAGTATTCTTATGGATGTAGTTGTTGTTGACATCCCTGTCAAGTATGGCACGCTTTTATCCAAGTCTTGGGGCGCAAAACTTGGTGGATCACTTCAACTGGACATGACATACGCTGCGATCCTAATTTTTGGTGGACAATTTACTCGACTATACAAAGAGACTAGACTAGCATATACTGTAAGTGACCCTCAAAACCCAAACAACTATCCAGTCTATGCTGCCGATCAAGATCTAGGAAATTGTATTTTATCGTTAGATGCTGATTTTGATGACTGTATAGAAGAGGAAAACTAAAAAATAGAAAAAACACAGAAAAGTGTAAATAATAGAGAAGGAGTATGGAAAATGTTTTTTGATGGCACTTCATCCTAGGAAGGGGCAGGGGTAGGAGTGTTATTTTTTTCACCTGGATATGAATATGTCATTCCCTTTTCATATAGGTTAGAGTGGGAAATCGATTATACTAATAATGTCTTTGAGTACGAAGCTCTGGTCTTCGGATTGGAGGTTGCCAGGAAACAAAAAATTGAAAATCTAATAGTTTATGGTGATGCAAAACTTATTGTAAAACAAATAATGCAGCAATATCAAGAAAACCATCCAAGGCTACGTTCATATAGAAATTCTTCATAGAAAGAAAAGATTTCTCCCTGACTTTGAAAACTTAAAAAACATATCTTTAAAACAAGACTAGGTGAAAATACTTATGTTCTTTTGATTCCAACTTAAAGAAAGTATGTCTAGGCTAATCCTAATAACTTTATCTCTTCTATCATATTTTTACTGATAAACATGCTCAAGGAAAATCCCTGGAAAATAAAAGTTCCCAATAAAATATTTCCTATAGGAAAAGATGTATTGAAGATCGAGAGAGATCTAGCTCAAAGTACAATGACATGACTTCATTGTCAAATCTTAAGCAGATATCATCCATGTATGACACATACAAGTTGATTTCCCCCACTTCAAAAATATATAAAACATATAAGATAGATGGTCAAAGGAAATTCATAAATTGATTGCCCCCATCTAGTCCAAGACAAATGGTGAAAGGAAATTCGTAAAATCGATTGCCCCAATTTTGTCCAAAAGAGATGATGAAAGGAAATTCATAAAATGATTTCCCTCATATCAAATAAAATGAAAAAATGCTATTTGAAGTGGTGAAAGGAAATTCAATGGGAGATGTAGATAACTTCACTGGGGTACTGAACATGCTCGTTGGCGGTGAAGAAATATTTATGATATCTTTAAGGTTGTCGTACATGTATAAACATACTCAGGTGGCTAGTTCTCTTTCTGATAATATTTGCATCCTATTTCGACCAGGGATTCCCTGAATAAATCATTAAAATTAATTTTCCTTGAAGTGAACAAAATCGATCGAAGTATGATAGTTCAGTTAAAGTTTTTTTGATTATCTTAAGAAAATCTAGAATTAGTTTTAGAAAAAGGAAACTTATTAATAGCCTAACTTGAGATCAGTAATTGATTGTGTTTTGAAAGTTTTCTGAGACACGGCTGAAGTCTGATTTTTCTCTGTATAATTTTCCCAAATTTGTTCCCTAGGAACACAACAATGACTTCATTTACCTAATGAAGGAACTTAGTCTACTATTATTCCACGCCTCATAGGGAGACACGATCCCCAAATGGAGCCCATGTTGAAACATATATATTTCTAAGCTTTTGGACTTTAAATAAATTTCATTCCTGGTTAAATAAGAATAAGACTTGCATGATATACGTCATTGATGAAGTCTTCCATCTAAACAAATGATCCTAAATATCTTCAGATTTGTAGAGTTTCCAAATGGTTAAAGAGATAAGTCGCTAGAGGCCACTTCGGAGCTTCACACTTCATAGGTTTCAACAAGTCACAACTTTAAAAATCCCGAAACCTAGATATATCTATTATCACTTTTTCACCAACTTTTGAAAGACATGTGTCATGGTACATATGTACATTTTAAATCTTCCCTGAGTCAACACATGGCACCTTTATCCATGATTTTCATCTAAATATTCACATGATTCTAATTAACACTTGGCACCGCCTAGCCTCGACACATCATCTAAAATGATGTCATCTTCGACACATCACTACGGGTAATAGCCTTTCGGGAATATAACAAGGAACTAACTTTCAATTCCAGGAAGCGGTAAAATCCTAAAATATCAAATCTTAATTAATTAAGTTAATCTCGGTTAAAGACGGTTAATAAGTTCATACTTCGTAAGTTAGGATTTTTATCATCCCTCACATCTTGAAATATCCGAAGTTCGAACTTCTGAAAAATTTCAAACTTAAAAGGGGTTAATTAAAACTAAAAACAATTATCCGATAATTAATCATTTCACAGTTTTAGGTTTCGAGGATTCTATCTCGAGCTACTTATTAAAATTCCGAAGCCTGAATACCTGAAAATGTTTAATGTTAAACACGATTAATTACTAACTTAAACAAGATTATCTCATAATTAATTTCTCATGAGTTCGCGATTCGAGAATTTTCAAACCTGTTTCATCCAAGTTCCCGATCACAAACCACCAATATTTATGGCATTAATCACGAATAAATGGCAATGATTTCAATATAGATTGCAGATCATTGCCAAGATTTCTTCATTAAGGTAGATGATTTTTTCGTTAGTAAAAGTATTCATAAATCAATACGCTTAAGGTGAATAAGAATATTGGATTTTGAATTATATTTTCATTCTCGTAGAATAACAAGTTTTAAGCCAGCTGAATAAGGTCACACATTCTCCTGTAATAGGTAACACAGTTCTGATTTCATTAATATCATGGCACCATGGAAAATGGCTAAATAATATGGTGAGAGCGTAGATCTGAACACAAATGTTCTCTTAGACACCTCACTGAGAGCCATATATACCGTGAAGTCATGGACACAGGTGTTCGATATTCTACAGCACGAGCTGATAAATTGCCCAGAGGATTCAGGTGACAAAGTAACCGAAACCCATGCGACTAAACTCAAGGATATACCGGCTACCAACAAAATAAAGAAACATCCATCCACATAGATAGGTAGCCCCATTATTTCATTAACACCTTTATAGTCTATTCAAGTAAATCCCAATGCCAAAGTCATATTTATAGAGGACCTTACTCCGATTTTAGTCAAAGAAATGCCTCCTTCAGACTTATTTTTTAGTAAGAAAAGAACGACCATAGTTACAAGATAAACGCATCAAAAATATGGTACAAAATTAAAAAGGAAAGGAATGTTGTATGATGGACATGGTCTAGATTATATATAATTCACTAGGGAAATGGCAGGCTCATTAGGTGCCTTTGCCACGTCCAATCAGTGTTCATTAGAAAATCTAGTGGATCAACTGAAACAAAAAAATATGTTGGTAAGGCAATTGCAAGACCAGATGACGACCATGGAAAGGGATGTACAAAATAAGATGAACAAAGAGTTTGAACAAGTCATAGCCGATGTCAGCCATCAATTCCAACAATGGAAAGCCAACCTTGATGAGCTCCATCAAAACTCATAGGCCAACAGAGGGTTGGTCACTCAACATGAAGAATTAGTCAAGAAACTACAAGCCAAGATAGAATTGGTTGAAGGTACAACAATAGATGTGGCATTTTTCCAAGCTCAAGAACTGGAAGTACATGAGAAACTGGAATCAGCCCAACAATATATTTTTACAAAAGTGGAAGCCATTCAAAATTGTTATCGAATGGTAGACCTTTCCCATAATAAAATTTACATTAAAGAAAGGGAAGCCCATGCATCTCGGGCTAAGTTTCAGGAGGCTATCTTTATAGTACCAAAATATGATGTATCAACAGCTCCTCGACTGTCTCTATCTAAGAAAACCAAAGGTGACATAATTTTGAAACCATGGGAATCAAATCTTGCCGTAAGAAAAATATTGTCTAGAGAGGTACACAAAGCTTGTCTAGAACCAATATATTCACTAGAAAAAGGGATACTTGATTTTGAAGGAAATAATATCTCCAAACCCCTAGGGAATATTGGCTTAGCAAGGAACCAATGTAACTCTAGGACAAGAAAATAAGAGGCCATGACGATCATCCAACAAATGAACCAACTTAATCTTATCCAAATAAACAAATGGATAGTAAGTAAAAGCATGCAATTATAGGCCACATATTTGGGATAAAAGAAGATATAGGAAAGGTTGCCCCAGATAGAAAAGAAGTTATACATTTTTGAAGCAGATGAGGCAACTTCACCTTCTGGGTTGGTGGTACATTTAGTGAGAAGATGTATCTAATGTGTCAAATACGGGAAAGGCAACACATCTGGAAACAAGTGAGAAACATGTGCATATGACTCATACAGGTCAAGATTAGATGATAAGAAATGCCTCTGCCAGCAGACAAAGAGACAGAGGAGAAGGCCAACGAAAGTTTTCAGTTTCACATATTGTAAAATTTACTATTTTTGGAATTATGAGAAGTCCAACCATTTTGAGTTGATATGATTTTGTATAAATACATAGATTAAAGACTTATTTTAGGCTGTTTCTTACCAATTGTAATAGAGAAAAGTATCCTTATAGAGTATTAATACAAGTGAAGACATATATTCCAGGTTTTGTTAAATCTGGGTTATGTGTTTCTTTTGATTTCCATTTCTCATCATTCCTTTATGTATTCCTTGATAAATGTTTGGTTCCAATTTAGTACAACAACTACTGTAATCACAAGGTCTCAATATTTTATTAAGTAAGCAGTTTTTCCTCTTCATTTACTGTCAGTAAATCAAGACCTGCTTGTTGTGTAGATTACTGCATTTTGGGCATTATTCAAGGTTACACTATCTCTTTTCCTCTACTGTAAACAAGGTAGGAATCTTCTGTAATTGATGGCCTGCTCTGTTTTACATTTTTGTATTTTCATCTCATACTATTCGATATTGCAATTACAGCTCAGATACGAAATACGGCCTATGTGTTGTCAAACTATTAATTTCATTTAAGTATTTTTTCTCATACAACTAAGGTAGAAAAAACACTTTAAAACAAACTCTCTTAAAAAAATTCTTGATGCCTGGAATTATTCTTTGAGCCTTAAGTTTAATCTCAGGAACAAAAAGGAATTTGCAGATCCAAACTCTCACCTCTTCTTCTTAAATTTATGCTCAATCTTGACACTGTATTGATAAGTTATACCTAATGAGGTGATGTCGAGAAAATCCATTTCTATTTGAATGTATCTATGCAAACAACCATGGTACTTGAGCACCAAATGTTCCTCAGAGTCTTTGATACCAAATTCGATGCGCAGGGTATGGAAACTATTGGTGAAATCTGTTATTGTCTCGTCCCTTTCTTGATCCAGGGTGGTCGATCTGGTGTATTGGTACTCATAGCTTCCTACATGGTATTATTGTTCTTTAATGGCATCCTGAAAGGAATACCATGTAGGGGAAACCACAAATATTGTAGATTCTTCTATGTCCCTTTGTTCATAGTAAGTGTCCCATCAGTCCTTAACATGGGGGACGACCTTGAGGAGTGCAAAAGTAATCTTTTCCCTATCGAAAAAATTGTGGTCCAAAAAATACCATTCAAGCAGATTCAACCATTTATCTACAATAATCACATATATGAGTCCTTCAAATAATGAAATATAAAAATCTACTTGTACCTTCAAGGGGGTTTCATGGTCACTCGATGAAGATGCTTCTCCTGTGCGCAACTGCCGAAGGATATGCACAAAGTTGTCCATCATTTCGTTCTTTTTTCATGCAAGGGTTTCCTCGAGCAACATTTTAAAAGGATCTCCTACTCCATCATCTTTATTTTCATCTCCCATGGGTTGTTTTTGGGCTTTGTGTGACTGATCTTGCAACGAATCGATTGGTTAGAGTCCCAACTTCTTGTACCTAGATCTTGTTGGGGACATGCACGAAGAAAAATAAATGAAGAGCAGACCACTCTGATACCACTGATCCAGATTTAGGAGTGGACTGAACTAATTAATAGACTAAATACAATAAACACAAAGATATGAATAACAACAAAGATATCCAGTGAACAATATCTTCTATTGAATAAATGAAATAGGCTGAAACTATAAAATTGTAGAACTAAAACACTTGCTTGAATGGTGGTAGTTATCTCTAAGAAGAGATGTGGCTGCTACGTGCATCCGTCTGAGAATAATGAATTACAATGAGGCTCCAAAGGCATTTTTGATATTACTCATGAATTCCAAAACCCTAGACATCTAAAAACCTAACCCTTGGTGGTGAAACACTAAAATTCATGTGGGACCCTATGGGTAAGTTGGTACCTCAACTTCCCAGGGTCGTAAATTTTGCATACAATATTTGTTTTAGGCGTGTGATCGCCCGTTCGAAAGGTATTTTAGAGAGCTACACATTACACCAAACTCTTGCTCTGTCTACAGTTTGACTATGGCAAGCCAAAATGACAATGTTAACGGCTTGAAAATGGCCCTGGGTATATCAAGATTTGTTGACATGAAAACATACAAATTAATCCAGTTGGATTAGGTTAGAGGCCACCAATATCCACCTGGAATATGTGTAGGGCTTAAGACATCCCAAAAAGTGTAGAACCGACAATTGCAAAGAAGTATATAAGAACATGTTGAACTAAAAAAGGACAAGAGGAGCCAGTTGGAATAGGTTGGTGGCCACCAATATCCACCTAGATCAATGTTACAATGTAATACCTAATGCATAGATTTGATAATAATAATGATTATGCTACACACTATATAGTTTACTTAAGAATGCCCAAGGATAAAAAAATGTTTCCGCAATAATTATTTCTACAATTGATACATCTCATAGATATTGGGTCTGGGGCATGAGGAAACAGAGCTATGGGGTGTTCTCAAAATATTTGACATGTGAAGTATCATTTCTAGAAATAACAAGAAGAAATTGAAAGAGTGTGATAGATAATGATGTTTGGAATCGATAAAAAGGGAATGATCNGAGATATTTACATTAAGTATTAAATATAATTTTTGTTACCATTAAGTATCTATTGCAATAATGGGGATGGCATGAATTACATACTAAGTTGTCAAGAGGCCAATGCCAAATGTTCTCAAATAATAATCAAATATAATATACCATTGTTGTAACCAATGGCGGATAACATATACACAAAACATTACCAATGCAACAAAATAAATCTGAATCAACATTGTGAGAGACCTTTATAGAGATAAAATATGTGAACATAGAGAAAGAGAGATGTTCTCATTTCCTTGGGTTCAATCGATGTTTATTTTTTTCTCTTCATAGTTTTCATTAAACCACATCTCTGTAGTTAATATTACTAACAAGTAGAATGGTGGTAGCTTATCCTTGAATAGTGAGACATGTCTTACAAAGAGGCTGAAAAGTCCTTTTAACATAAAGAATGAATGAAAAAACCTAAACATCCAAAACCTTAACAACAAAATATGAAACACCAAATGGTTTGTGGGCCCCAATGTGGTTAGTTGATATGTCAACTTCTTAGGGGTGTAACTTTTCCATATGATCTCCATTTTAGGTTCTTGGTAGCCCTCCAGAAAGTTCTATCTGAGATGATTTTTTTTTGATTAGCCTAGCATCGTAACTTTTGCATATGATATCCATTTGAGGTGATCGGTAGTTCGCCAAAAATTTCTAGCCGAGAAGAAAACATTATGAATATCTTAGCATCTACCTTTGGCTACATGTTGAGCACTGTCACACCAAAAAAAGGTCGTTTAGAGCCTCAAAACAACTCCAAAGTCAGATCTAGACTCATTGCATGTGAACTCCATCAACACTCCATTAAATTCTTGAAGTCCAATCATTGCATGTGAACTCCATTAAATTCTTGGAGTCCAATCAGTAGCACTATATTCTTTCATGTATGGGATTGATCAAGCCAATGTTGTTTCCCGTATTGATGTTGGGGCCGGCGACGTGGGGGCTGCAGTTGGGACCGATGATGTTGGGGATGACGTTGGGGCTACAATGGGGGCTGACGTTGGGGCCGGAGTTGTTGGGGCTGCAGTTGCCCGTATTCTTTCATGTACAGGATCGAATTCAAATTTTTCATTGCATCAGAAACCATTCAGTCACATTAAATGCTTTCAACCCGTGATTTCTACTAGTCTGTGGATTCTCTATTGATTGCTACTAGTCTTTGGATTCTTTGGATTCTTTAGACTCCAAAGTCAGATCTAGATTCAATTGCATGTGAACTCCATTCATTGAATCGATTCGGATCTAGATTCATTGCATGTGAACCCCTCTCTTTTTGGCATGTGGATTCTCTGTTGATTGATACTGGTCTGGGTGGCGAATACATATGGATTCATAATGAAAATTTGTAATATAGATATTTTAATTGATAAGAGTAAAGTAGCTATATATTTCATAAATACAATAATTATAAAAGAATACAGTTTTCCAATTTTTACAACATTAAACATTAAGCAACCAAAAAATAAATAAATTGTAATTGTTATTATACGTTCTCTCATAAAAAAAATTGAAGCTTCCAACGTACATTATGATTCATATCTTAAGCATATTTGTGATGTTCATTGTAGATTTCATCATAAAATAAGAAATTATTCTAAAGATTGAGGACTTTATTGAGGGGTGACAATTCTATTGAAACACTATAAGAGCCATGAAGAAATTCCACTCTCTTTATAAGCCTATAGAAATGTGCAAGTGAATGCATCCATTGCTTATTATTTAGGTTAAAATGTTTATGATTTGTAACTTGCTAAGATCCGCACAAGCATAGAGTTAAAGGACATTATTCATCAAGATAACAAGATCACCAAGTATGTTATAGCTCGTTGGAAAGGTCTTTCAGAGAAATACACTTTAAGCCATCAAACTCTTACTCAGTCTATATTTTGACTGTGGCAAGCCAAAAAACAATGTTGAGGGCCCCAAATTGGCCCTGGTAGTACAAAAAGATGTGTTGACATGAAAACATACAAAATATTCATGTTGGATTAGGTGAGAGGACACCAGTATCCACCTGGAACATGTGTAGGGATTCAGACATCCACAGAAGTGTAGAACCCACAATTACAAAGAAGTATAGAAGAACGAGTTGAACTAAAAATGGACAAGAGGATCCAGTTGGAATAGGTGGGCGGCCACAAATATCCACTTGGATCAATCCTCCCTCTTAGGAAGCAATGGTCTCCATTGCATTGAGTTCCCCATCAGGTGAAGAAACTTCTACTAGATTTGGCTTGAGGTGAGCCACTTGCCTTGGTGTAGGAGATGCCCGACCTTGAAAACCCGATAAGGTTGCATCCTCTACTGGCAAGTGCCCTTGACTTGTGTGTCCACTATCTGATCAGTGGATGCTTGTTCCATGTAGTCAGGGTTGAGCTCTTTTGGTGTCAGATGTTCTATGATTTCTGAGGTGTCCAATAATGGTGGAAAATATGGCCGAAGGAGGTCCACATTGAAAATTGGTTGTAGGCCAAGGAAGGGTGGAGTGTTGAGCTCAAAAGAATTGCTACCCATAGCCTTGGTGATAGTGTAAGGCCCATAGAAAAGTGGGTGGAGCTTTTGATTGGGCCCTGTGAGATGCTCCTTCTTCAAATGTAACCAGACTTTGTCGCCAACCTAAAACTAGTGCGATACCCTATGATGATCATGGAACTTCTTGTACTTAGCATTGGATATCTACAAAATCTCTTGGACCTATTGGCGGATGTGCTAAATCTGCTCAATGAATCTAGTGGCTTTGTCAGTCTAAGACTGAACATGGGAAGAGTCTGCTTGTGTAGTGGCAAGAGGGAGTGCAACATTAATGGGAATCAAGGGTTGCAATCCCCACCCCACCTGAAATGGGCTGTGGTCGGTGGAGCTATGGAAATCCCTATTGTAATTGTGTTGAACATAGGGGAGGCTCTCATCCCATGTACATGGATGCTTATAGTTGTACATGCACGAGATGTGCACAATCATCTGATTGAAGACCTCTATTTGGTCATCTCTTTGGGGGTGGAAAGCATTGGATTTAGTGATCTTGGTGTCAAACAGTGACTAGAGACTCGACCAAAATGTTGTAAGGAACCTATTGTCTCGAACCAAGATGATGGTATTTGGTATCCCAAAATGGACCCACACTCATTCGAAGAAGATCTTGGGAGTACTTTCCACTGTGATATTCTTCTTGCAGGCTGTGAGGATGGCCATCTTTGAAAACCGATCAATGACCACGCAGTCATTTCCTTGCTTGGTGGACAGAGGGCCAGACATGTAATCCATTTAGATGGATTCCCAAGGCTTCTCGAGAGTAGGAAGAGGGGTGTATAAGCCTTTATTATTGATTGTTGGTTTGGAAATGGCATAAGAAATGCAAGATCTGATATACTTGCTGATGTCTTCTCGAAGTTTTGGCCAATAAAAATGTTTCTAAAGAATGGCCATGGTTTTCTCCATGCCAAAATGTCCTGTCATATGGCTGTAGTGGGATTCCCAAATCATATTTTCACACTTGCTTGTAGGAACACAGAGATGGCATAGATGGCATAATAGTCTATTCTAAATGTGAAAATTAGTGATAGTTGCACCTGTACCCAAGACCTAATAGGTGGTGGCCAAGTCCGGATATTGATAATAAAGTTGGGGCCACTCAGATGCCTCATGTCCACAGACACAGAGCATAGTGGTTAGTGCAGCCACGAGAGGTCAATTGAGGAAATCAATGACATAATTTAAGATCCATGTCTTATACTCGATCTTGGGATGGAACTATTGCAGGTAGGTGGACCACTCCTAATGGAGGTCGTTCTGCAATTTCCCCTGTGTCTGTATGAATTACAAAGGCTTGTGATTAGTGTGGATGATTGTATCCTTTCCCAGAATGTAATGTTGCCATTGATGACAAGCTTGTATAATGGAATCCTTGTCATAGGTGGGGTATTTCCGGACAACATTTAAGAGTGTCTCACTATGGTATGCCACCGGATGAATGTGCTGAGTGAGAATTGCACCTACAACATATTCATATGCATCAGTCTCAATCTCGAATGGTTGTTGGAGATTGAGAAAGGAGAGTATAGGAGCTTAGAATAAGCGATGATTTAGATCATTGAATTCTCGTTGTTGTTCCTTCCCCCTCATGAAATTTTCCCTGCCACTTCCCTTGGTCACTTGTTCGAGGGCCCATGCAATATGGGAGAATCCCAAAATGAATCGTCGGTAGAAGTTGGCTAGTCCTAAGAAGCTTCGGAGATCAGTTAGTGTGGTTGAGACTGGCTAGTCACAGATTACTTGGATCTTAGCTGGATCAACATGTATCCCATGCTCATCAACAATGTAGCCCAAGTATTGGATCCTGTTCATGCCAAAAGATCATTTTTCCAGGTTGGCATATAGCTTGTGGTGCTGCAGAGTGCTTAGAACCTGTTGAATATGCCACATGTGCTCCTCCCAAGTTTTTTTGAAGATGACAATGTCATCCAAATATACCACCCCAAAAGTGTTAGTGAAGGGTCTCAATACATCATCCATCAACCTCATGAAAGTGGTTGGTGCATTTGTTAAGCCAAAGGGCATGACCTACCATTCGAAGATACCTTCTTTAGATTTGAAGGTTGTCTTCCATACATCGGTTTGTTCGTTGGGAACCTNCCACAAAAGAGTTAGGGAAGGGTCTCAATACATCATCCATCAACCTCATGAAAGTGGTTGGTGCATTTGTTAAGCCAAAGGGCATGACCTACCATTCGAAGATACCTTCTTTAGATTTGAAGGTTGTCTTCCATACATCGGTTTGTTCGTTGGGAACCTAGTGGTAGCCAGACTTGAGGTCAATCTTGTTGAAGAACATTTTCCCCTTGAGTTGGTCAAGAAGGTCATCAATCCTGGGAATTGGGTACCGATTCTTGACTGTGATTTTGTTTAAGGATTTGTAATCAATGCAGAGTCGCCAAGTCCCATCCTTCTTCTGGACCAGTACAATTAGGATTTTGCAAGGGGATGAGTTGGGTTTGATGTGCCCCTTTTGAATAATATCTTGGATATGACACCTGATTTCATCATTTTCCATCAGTGAGTGACGATAGATTGGTCCATTAGGTAGAGGTGAACTGGGGTTCAGATCAATTGGATGCTTGACTTGGCAGTGCGTCGGTTTGGTGGGTGAGGAGAAGATGTCTCTGTATTCTTCCACGATCTTTTCTACTTTCTTCTGCTGCAAAGAGAGGATTTGTGTAGAGGAAATGGATGTGGCGATGACCTTCTACTTACTGTGAGAACGGATCACAAATAAGATGAACTTCTCGATCTATGAAATGACATTACTGCATTTCTTAGCAGAGATTAAATAAATAGTGGTATGCGACGCTACCTCTAATATCCTGTACAATTTTCTACCCAAAGTAATAATAACACTGTGGGGTCTAGACTCATACACAACATGACGCTTCCACAAATATGGTTTTCCTAAGAGAACATCGCAAACTTCAAGGGGATAAATATCACACAATACCTCATCTCTGAAAGGCTTGATTTCATAGGGTAGATGACATAGTTGGCTGACACAAAGATCTCTTCCTTAGCAAAGCCAGCCGAAAGTGTAGGGATGTGGGTGCAGTGTCACTAGAAAGTCTAGTTGCTTGATGATCTCTGTTGAAATCAAGTTCTTTTGACTGCCTCTATCAACAATGAAATGAAGTGGATCCCCCTTTACCCACATTAGTGAGTGAAAGAGGCGATCCCCTTTCTCTGGTTCTTCTGGTTCGCTTGGTTAGACTTTGGTGGTAGTGATAGTGGCACTGGGTTTAGCATCGATAATATGCTTCCCCCCTTCAGGATTTGATTCAAAATCAAAATTGGCCTCCGACTTAGAAGCCTTCATATCGACCATGAGTGACTACTTGGAGCAACATTGTTCAATGTTGTGCCAAGGGATTTTATGGTACTCACACCATTTTCCTGTGTCCTTCTTCATCTTTTCATTACCCTTCTTTTGTTGTGGCTTGGTTTGGTTATCCTGAGAGTGTCCCTCTTTTATCTGTCCCTTGCTATGTGGGTTGGGGATGCCTTTTCCCTTCTTCAGATGTGGGGAGTGTTGGAACATATATATATTTCTAAACTTTTGGACTTTAAATAAATTTCATTCCTAGTTAAATAAGAATAATACATGCATGATATACGCCATTGATGAAGTCTTCCATATAATCGAATGATCCTAAATCTCTTTGTATTTGTGGAGCCGCCAAATGGTTAAAGAGATAAGTCACCGAAGTCTTCTTCAAAGCTTCTCACTTCGGGCATTTCAATAGGTCATAACCTTAAAAAGCCTGAAACCCGAATATATTTGTTATCACTTTTTCACTAACTTTTGAATGACATGTTTTATGGTAAACATGTACGTTTTAAATCTTCCCTTAGTAAACACGTGGCACCTTTCTCTGAGCTTTTAATCTAAAGATTCACATGATTCTAATTAACACTTAGCACTCCCTGGCCTCGACACATCATCTAAAATGTTGTCATCTCTGACACATCACTACGGGTAATATCCTTTCGAGAATATAATAAGGAACTAACTTTCAAATCCACGAAGTGGTAAAATCCTGAAATATCAAATCTTAATTAATTAAGTTAATATCGATAAAATATGGTTTATAAATTCGTACTTCGGAAGTTTAGATGTTTATCATCCCTCACATCTTGAAATATTCGAAGTCTGAACTTCTAAAACATTTCAAAATTAAAAGGGGTTAATTAAAACTAACAACCATTATCCAATAATTAATCATTTCGCACTTTCGGGGTACATTCATGTATGCCAAAATGCCTTTTGGACTGATGAACGCAGGAGCAACATTTCAGCGAGCCATGGAAATAGCCTTCATTGGGGAAAAGGACCAGTTTGTGGTGATATATCTGGATGACATCACAGTATTCTCTAAGACAGACAAAGAGCACTGCTGCCACTTGAAAAGAGTTTTCCTGAAGTGTCGAAGGTATGGCCTATCTTTAAACCCCAAAAAATCATTGTTTTCTATGAAGGAGGGGAAGTTGTTAGGTCATATAGTGTCAGCAGAGGGAGTAAATATTGACCCTAGAAGGGTAGAGGCACTCCAGACCCTGTCACTTCCCAGGTCTAAGAAGGAAGTTCAGGAATTTTTGGGGAAGATAAACTTTTTGAGGAGATTCGTCTCAAACTTTGCCGAGCTGATGAAACACATCACAGCCATGCTTAGAAAGGGAAATGAAGTGAAATGGACTGTCGAACCGAGGGAATATTTTGCCCAAATAAAGAGAGCATTGACCGAGGCACCTGTGCTAGTCAGTCCCGATTATTCTAAAGATTTCCTGATTTTCTCGTTTGCCTCTGATGACTCGGTAGTAGCAGTCTTGTTGCAGAAAAATGATCAAGGGCGAGAGAAACCTATTTCTTTCTACAGCAAGGCGTTGAGAGATGTTGAACTCTGGTACGAGATCATGGAGAAGTAGGCCTATGCATTGGTGAAATCTCTCAAAGCCTTCAGGATCTATGTCTTGCACTAAAAAATCACTGCATATGTCCCTTCAACCTCTGTGAAGGACATTCTTATACAACCTAACATAGATGGGAGAAGGGGTAAATGGATTGCCAAGATCCTGGAATTTGACCTGGAGATTAAGCCCACCAAGTTGATAAATGGGCAAGGTTTGGCCAAGCTACTGGTTGAATCCAATTGCAAGGATTTGGGGATTAACTTCATCAATGAGCAAGCTGAGTCATCCGGTAGAAGTCCTCAGACCATCATACCACTAGAATCATGTCCCTGGTACAGGAATATCTTGTACTTTCTGCAAGAATTAAAGCCCTCTGATGGATTGGGAAAAAGTAGGGCCAGAGCTTTAAAGCTCAAAGCGGTCAGGTATTGTCTCATTGACCCTCTGGGGATACTATTAAGATGTCTGGACCCACTGCAAGCCCAAAAGGTGATGTTCGATTTCCATAGCAGTCTCTGTGGAGGTCATCATTTTTGGAAGACCACAGCCCACAAAATACTCTGGGCTGGGTATTACTAGCCTACTTTGTTTACTAATGTCTGTAGGGAAGTCAGAGCTTGCATAAAATGCCAGAAGTTCTCAGGTAAGCAGCAACTCAAATCTCTTCCATTAAAGCCTGTAGTAGTTTCAGCACCCTTTCAGCAGTGGGGATTGGATTTCATTGGAGAGATTCATCCTCCCTGAAGTGGCCATCAAAGATGGATCCTCACTGCAACTGATTATTTCACCAAGTGGATAGAGGATGTCCCCACGAGGAGCACTTCTCACAAAGTAATCATCAGCCTCTTGGAAGACATCATAGCCAGATTCAACTGCCCTAGTAGGATTGTCACTGACAATGCCACCCCCTTCAATTCTGAGCCTCTGGTCAAGTTCTGTGAACAATTTGGGATTTCACTGGTTCACTCTACTCCATACTATCCTCAAGGAAACAGACTGGCAGATTCCTCCAATAAAAGCCTAATCAAGCTTATCAAAAAGATACTGGAGGACAATAAGAGGGCCTAGGACACAAGGCTCAAATTTTTTCTTTGGGTCAATCGGGTAACAATGAAGAAATCCCTGGGTATCTCACCTTTCCAACTGGTTTACAGAATAGAGGCCATTTTCCCCACTCAACTCGCCTTACCTGTGGTGAATTTCCTTCAAGATTTTGAAGGAGAACCTAACCATGTGGTTAGAAGGATTCATCAGATGGTGGAAGTGCAACAGATCAGAGAACAGGTCTTGGACAAGGGTTTTAGTCATCAGTAGAAGATCAAGCAGGCTTTTGACAGAAAAAGCATAAAGAAAGAATTCAAGCAGGGTGACCTGGTACTCAAATGGGACGCACCCAGGCAGGACAGGGGCAAGCATAGTAAATTTGACGCCCTCTGGTTGGGACCTTTCAGGATCCTTGAAGTATTTCCAAACAACACTTACAGGTTGCAGGATCTGGAAGGTGAAGAAGTTTTTAGTGGCCCAGTGAATGGGCATTTCTTGAAAAAATGTTTTCTGTGAGCTGCAGTTGGCTCTTTTGTTTTTGTAAATATTGTTTTTTGTTTTTGTTTTCAGTTTAATAAATGACTCCATATCCCAACAGCAAGGCACTGAATCTGCAAAAATGTTCTTAGAGCATCGCAGGGATGACTCTATCCCCCATGGAGCCAAATGTTAACGATATTTCTTGTAAGGGGGGTTAGAATGCAAAGGAATGGGTTAAAACCCACTTGTCCTAAGTTTGGATGTAAATGTTCCCATGGTAAGCAGTGAAGGGATTTGGACGGTGTGCATCCGTGCACCCAAATCAACGACATATATGAGATTTCGGACCCCCCCCTCCTTTCTACCTTTAAACGGGGGGGTCTGGAATTGGGATCACATCTCTTCAACGGCCTCGATCGTAGCACCTGGATAAACAGTGATAAAGGAAATTCCATACCCCCCCTGCCTTTCTACGTTTAAGTGGAGGGGGGGGTCCAGAATTGGGCGTGCATCTTTCTGATGGCCAATATCAGCGTGCCCAGATCAACGACGCTTGGACAATCCCATACTTCTCAGTTGTTCTGTGTTTAGCCAGTGTTAGCCCTTCCCTTGTCATGTCATCTTCCAGAACCACCTTTCCCCTATTGCCATGAGTCATTTGTCCTCCTCCACTTTTTAATCTGGGAGGTCCTTTCCCCATCTCATCATCCACTCACCACCTTCCATGTGTCTCTTTCCCTCCATGTCAGCCTCCCACTAAAATGTGCCCATCACATCTACTCTCCTACCTCCTCCACTTATCGCCTTTTTCCATGTGTCTCCCCTACAACCTCTCTTGCTCCCTCATCGCCTCTTCTCCACTCCCCGCTGTTCCGACCCCATCACTCTGTTCCCATGCCCCATCTTCTGCGCTAGTCTCCACGCCTATTCTTTAAGCTAGTCAGTTATTCCAGGTGGCAACGCGGGAGGCCCTCCACGTCCCGAAGGTGCCAAGTTGGCCGGGCCATCCTCAATCCTGATGAATCAGTTATTGAAGCAGTTGGTGGTGGTTAGACATTGCCTCCGCCATAATGGGAAAGCACAGAAATGAATTAAAGTCACGTCGATTCGCCATTGGAACTATCAAGAGTTAGATTGCGTCTGACATAAGTTGCAAGATATTTCAGATGTTGACTGTCAGAAGCCATGCAGACACAAATCTTTCAATGCAATCTCTCGATACTGCTGTTGTTGTTGTTCTGAATATATGAAGTTGTTTTCATCATTTTTGTATCTATCGATGGTAGAGCTAAGCTCCTGATTGTAAAGTTTCATTAAACATTCTAGTTATCTGGGTTGTGTATCTGTGTTTGAGATTTCTTGTTTTATGACAAACAGTTCTCCTTTTCCATCTATTTTCTCATCTTATATCAGAGAGTTCATGATCGAATGATTCACGTGGATTGTTGCAGTTATGTTATGATAAAGGATTTGTTGTGACATTATTGTATTCTCTAGTCTTCTGTGTTTGAATGTAAGAGGATCTTGCGTTTGAATGCTTTCTTCTCTAGTCTGTTACAAACCTGATGTTTATGATAGACTTTCACACTTTTCTCATGCAAGTCTTCCCCCTACTCACCCTTACTACGACTCACTGTTTGAAGTTTATCTAAGACCTCACTCGCCTGTGCATGCCTGGCCTAGTTTCTGAGTTGAGATGATATTGTTCCGAGTTTTCTTCCATTTGATCACCCCTCTTTAAACAAATCGTGACATTAAACTGATTGGTGTCAGGCTCTGCTCCTGCAAGCAATCAAGGAGTGACTTTTGACGCTAACATTTCTGGCGCCGTTGCCGGGGACAAAGTTGAATATTTTAGCCAGATTTGAACGACAAAGATCAATTTATTCTGAAGGTGCATCAGATATCAGAACTTGAATATTGCTACTGTGCACCTGGAGAATCCATTGTGATGACTCTGCTGAGGAGAACCTGCTCTATCAATTGTGTCTTCGAGAGGTAGACACACGAGGTCTAATCCACACTTGCCTTTAGCTACACCAGAAGATGACTCAGAAGCAGTGCGCAGAAAGGGAAAGAGCTCTGCAAAAGAAGCTTCCATCGTTGAAACAGGTAATATGCCATCCCCTTCTATGAGAACTCCATTTTCTTGTGCTTAGATTCCTAGTCATCCTTCCTCTGAGGTTTCCCATTTTCTGAACTTCGGGAGTGTTCCCGCTGAGTTTTCTCCTCCTGGTCTGGTATCAGAAAGAGAGATCCTTGTCACTCCCCCCTCCCTGGAAGTTGTGCCTCAACACAGACCTCAACCCTCTGAAGGTTTCACCACCCCTCCTTTTATTGCTACTACTGTACAGAGAGAAGCATCTGCACACTCCAGTCCCTTGGCTCTCTTTCTATTTTCTCCATTGTCTCCCCCAAGAACCTCTTTCCTGACATCTCTCGTCCACACTCCTTCTCCTCCAAGTTCCCCTCTACCTAATATCCCTATGGCTGGTGCTAATCCCCCTTTGAATAGGATGGATGCCATAGTTGCTGCTAGATATGCTCCCTTAATCCTACCGCATCCTATGAATCCCCTCCCTGCTGGAGATTATTTGAAATATATGCCCAAGTTCACTGGAGAAGGGGATATAACTGCTGAAGAGCACCTAGATGCTTTTTACAGTTATGCAGAAAATTTGAATATTGAGAATGAAGATGTCTGGATGAGAGTCTTTTTCCAGAGCCTGGATGGAGAGGTAAGGAAATGGTTCAGAGGATTGGCCCCTGGATCTATCGCTGGCATTGAATCCTTGGATAACGTTTTCATGAGGCAGTGGGGAGATAGAAAAGATTTCATGTATTACATGAAAGAGTTTGGGTCTCTGAGGAAAATGGAAGGAGAGTCTATATTTGACTTCTCCAAAAGATTTAATAAGATGTACAATAAGATCCCTACAGAGATAAAGCCCTCAGAAGCCTCTGCCCAAATTTCATATGCTGGTGCATTTGATCCTGATTTCTGCCTGCTATTAAGAGAAAGAAGATCTACCTCCTTAGCTCAAATGAAAGATGTTGTCGTAGAAGTGGAATCCAACATATTGGCAGCTGACAGACTGAGGAACAAAGCTGATGCAGACAGAATAAAGGGAAGATCCAAAACCTCAACTTCTGCCCCATCGTTGCCCCACCCTCAAGTGAATGAGCTGACCGAGATGATGAAGTTTCTGACCAAATAAGTGGAGAGATTTAAGGTGTAAAGGAAACAAATGTATAAGGTCCCTCAGAACACTGAAAATAAAGGAGGTTTCAGGAGGCCAAATAATAATGTGGCTCCCCCAACTATACACAGGGAAAGGGGAAGAGATAGAGAAGACTAGATAATTCAGCCCCCTTTTCAAAACAATCTGGTGGCCAATGAGAAGGAAAGAGAAATAGATGAGCTTGACCCTGAAATCCACTGCTTAGAAGACACTCCTCCTTTTCCTCATCTCACTTGGACAGCCTATGAAGAGTCTCTCATGGATAGTCAGCTAAATGAATTGAGCAAGGGAGACAAAGCTAGCGGTGGTCGAGGCAGGTACAACCTGAGATCCGACAAAAAGGCAGCAGTGCCTGATGTTCCTGAGCCATCCACTAGAATAGATAAACCTGCTAATGAAGTAGCAGATGCTCACAGAGGTAAGAAGTCTCAACCTCTCTCTCCCATTGTCCATAATCATGTTCCTGAAGTTAGAGAAACCCCAAAGCCTTTATCTTCTTTCAATTTCGAACATGAGATCCAAAATATCAGAATTCTTGTGCCACTCACTGAGTTAATTAAACATGGGGAATTCAAAAAATGCTTCTTTGAGCTGTTGAAATATGAAGCCTCATACCCACTCACAGACTCCATAAACCTTCAAGATGAAAGGCCTATAGTTTTCCTAGGTCCCATGGTAGAAGATAGAGATGATTCATCCCCTCCCTTCTACACATCCCTGAACATACATGATAAAGTGTTGCATAATTTCCTTATGGATTCAGGGGCCTCCCACAACCTCATGCCCAAAACTGTCATGGAGGAGTTAGGACTAGAAGTCACTTGAGCATATCATGACCTCTATTATTTTGACTCTAGGAGGGTGCAGTGTTTGGGAGTTATCAAGGACCTGGCAGTTTCTTTGTTTCAGCTGCCCATGAAAAGTATGGTCATGGATATTGTAGTGGCCAATATTCCCACCAAGTTTGGCATGATGTTGTCAAGATCTTGGATAAAAATACTGGGGGGAACCTTGCAGATGGACCTCACATATGCCACTATCCTAGAGTTTGGAGGGGAGCATAGAAGATTATACAAAGAGGCCCAGCTGGCCTACATAATCAATGATGAAGCCAACCCTACCAATCATCCCATCTATGCCTTGGACACTGATTTAGGCTCCAGTTTACTACAGCTCACCCATGCCCCTGAGGCCCCTTTACAGATCAAAAAGCAGCCCATTCTTAATCAGGAGACACCCCCTCCAACCACCTCTGTTTGGAAAATGTTCTTTGATGGAGCTTCCTCCAGTATAGGTGCAGGTGTCGGACTGGTATTCATATCACCCTGTCGAGAGACCATATCTCTATCATACAAGTTGGCATTCGAAATCACCAACAATGTGGCAAAGTATGAAGCTATGGTTCTGGGATTAGAGCTGCCAAGGAAATGGGAATTAAGGAGATGGTTGTGTTCGGAGATGCAGTGTTGATCATCCAACAGGTAAAAAACATTTATCAAGGTAAGAATCCTCAGCTCAGGATTTACAGAAATGAGGTATGGGACCTAGTTGATAATTTCTTCCTAGATTTTAATATTTCTTATATTCCAAGGGAGGAAAATGCTTTAGCCGATTTTTTAGTTGTCACAGCTAGCTTGCTCGAAGTTCCTTCACCGCCTGTGTTTAGATCCGATGTTGAGATAAAATATAGACCCTCTGTACCAGACAATGTCAAACACTGGAAGGTGTTTGAAGATGATCAGGAAATCGAGAAGTTTCTCCAATCCATTGATGACTTTCTGCAATGCACATCGATGAGAATCCTGACATGGAAGGTGATCATCACTCTGGGGAGATTTTAAATAAAATTGTTCATCGCCGGATTATTCAACTACCGAGCAATTACATTCTGAGGGGACTTGTCCCATTAGAAAGATTGTTCGATGGAAATGATGTAGCAGTGAAGGGGAAAGTTTCAGGTGATGATGATGACACTGCCGAATGCAACATAGGCACACCTAAGCAGCCTAAGTTTGTCAAGCTGTCAAGAAGTTTGACCGAGGAGAAGAGGGTCGAATATACTAAGTTGCTGAAGGAGTTTGCTGATGTGTTCGCATGGACCTACGAAGACCTCAATATGTATGACACATCAATCATTGAGCATAAGATCCCACTAAAAGAGGAGGCTAAGCCATTCAAGCAGAAGATGAGACAGATAAATCCCATGCTGCTACCTATTATGGAGAAAGAGGTAAAAAAATTGTTGGATGCCCAAATCATTGTCCCCTTGAGATATTCTGAGTGGGTGGCCAATTTGGTTCTAGTGAGAAAGAAAAGTGGGGAAATCAGACTCTGTGTTGATTTCAGGAACCTAAATAGAAGCTCTAGGAAGGACAATTACCCCCTGCCCAACATGGAACACATACTGTAGAGGGTAACCGGTGCATCAATAATATCCATGATTGATGGCTTCTCTAGATACAATCAGATATCATTCATGCCTAATGACAGAGAAAAAACAACTTTCACCACTCCTTGGGGTACATTCATGTATGCCAAAATGCCTTTTGGACTGATGAACGCAGGAGCAACATTTCAGCAAGCCATGGACATATCCTTCATTGGGTAAAAGGACCCGTTTGTGGTGATATATCTAGATGACATCACAGTCTTCTCTAAGACAGACAAAGAGCATTGCTGCCACTTGAAAAGAGTTTTCCTGAAGTGTCGAAGGTATGGCCTATCATTAAACCCCAAAAAATCATTGTTTGCTATGAAGGAGGGGAAGCTTTTAGGTCATATAGTGTCAGTAGAGGGAGTAAGGATTGACCCTAGTAGGGTAGAGGCACTCCAGACCCTATCACTTCCCAGGTCTAAGAAGGAAGTTCAGGAATTTTTGGGGAAGATAAACTTTCTGAGGAGATTCGTCTCAAACTTTGCCAAGCTGGTGAAACACATCACAGCCATGCTCAGAAAGGGAAATGAAGTGAAATGGACTGCCAAACCCATGGAATATTTTTCCCAAATAAAGAGAGCATTGACCGAGGCACCTGTGCTAGTCAGTCCTGATTATTCTAAAGATTTCCTGATTTTCTGGTTTTCCTCTGATGACTCGGTAGCAGCAGGCTTGTTGCAAAAAAATGATCAAGGGTGAGAGAAACCTATTGCTTTCTACAGCAAGGCATTGAGAGATGTTGAACTCCAGTACGAGATCATGGAGAAGCAGGCCTATGCATTGGTGAAAGCTCTCAAAGCCTTCAAGATCTATGTCTTGCACTCAAAAATCACTGCATATGTCCCTTCAACCTCCGTGAAGGACATTCTTATACAGCCTGACATAGACGAGAGAAGGGGTAAATGGATCGCCAAGATCCTGGAATTTGACCTGGAGGTTAAGCCCACCAAGTTGATAAAGGGGCAAGGTTTGGCTAAGCTGCTGGCTGAATCCAATTGCAAGGCTTTGGGGATTAAATTCATCAATGAGCAAGCTGAGTCATCCGGTAGAAGTCCTCAGACAATCATACCACTAGCAGCATGTCCCTAGTACAGGGATATCTTGTACTTTCTACAAGAATTAAATACCCCTGATGGATTGGGAAAAAGTAGGGCCAGAGCTTTAAAGCTCAAAGCGGTCAGGTATTGTCTCATTGACCAAGCCTTGTATTGAAGAAACCCTCTAGGGATACTATTAAGATGTATGGACCCGCTACAACCCCAGAAGGTGATGTTCAATTTCCATAGCAGTCTCTGCGGAGGTCATCATTTTTGGAAGACCACAACCCACAAAATCCTCCGGGCTGGGTATTACTGGCCTACTTTGTTTACTGATGTCTACAGGGAAGTCAGGGCTTGCATCAAATTCTAGAAGTTCTCAGGTAAGAAGCAACTCAAATATCTACCATTAAATCCTGTAGTAGTTTCAACACCGTTTCAGCAGTGGGGATTGGATTTCATTGGAGAGATTCATCCTCCCTCAAGTGGCCAGCACAGATGGATCCTCACTGCAACCGATTATTTCACCAAGTGGATAGAGGCTGTCCCCACCAGGAACACTTCTCACAAAGTAATCATCATCCTCTTGGAAGACATCATAGCCAAATTCAGCTGCCCTAGTAGGATTGTCACTGACAATGCCGCCCCCTTCAAGTCTGAGCCTCTGGTCAAGTTCTGTGAACAATTTGGGATTTCATTGGTTCACTCTACTCCATACTATCCTCAAGGAAATGGACTGGCAGAGTCCTCTAATAAAATCCTAATCAATCTTATCAAAAATATACTGGAGGACAATAAGAGGGCCTGGGACTCAAAGCTCAAATTTTCTCTTTGGGATGATGAGGTAACAACAAAGAAATCCCTGGGTATCTCACCTTTCCAACTGGTTTACGGAATAGAGTCCATTTTCCCCACTCAACTTGCCTTACCTGTGGTGAATTTCCTTCAAGATTTTGAAGGAGAACCTAACCATCTGGTTAGAAGGATTCATCAGATGGTGGAAGTGCAGCAGATCAGAGAATAGGTCTTGGACAAGGGTTTTATTCATCAGCAAAAGATCAAGCAGGCTTTTGACAGAAGAAGAATAAAGAAAGAATTCAAGCAGGGTGACCTGGTACTCAAATGGGACGCACCCAGGCAGGACAGGGGCAAGAACAGTAAATTTGACGCCCTCTGGTTGGGACCTTTCAGGATCCTTGAAGTATTTCCAAACAACACTTATAGGTTGCAGGATCTGGAAGGTGAAGAAGTTTTTAGTGGCCCAGTGAATGGGAATTTCTTGAAAAAATGTTTTCTATGAGCCACAGTCGGCTCTTTTGTTTTCAGTTTAATAAATGACTCCATAGCCCAATAACAAGGCACTAAATCTGCAAAAATGTTCTTAGAGCATCACAGGGACGACTGTATCCCCCATGGAGCCTAATGTTAATGATATTTATTGTAAAGGGGGTTAGAATGCAAAGGAATGGGTTAAAACCCACTTGTCCTAAGTTTGGATGTAAATGTGCCCGTGGTAAGCAGTGAACGTATCTGGATGGCATGCATCCATGCACCCAAATCAACAACATATATGAGATTCCGGACCCCCCCGCATTTCTACCTTTAANGAATTGGGAGCACATCTCTTCGACGGCCCCGATCATAGTTCCCAGATCAACGGTGATAAAGGAAATTCCAAACCTCCCCTGCCTTTCTACCTTTAAGCAGAGGGGGGGGGTCCAGAATTGGGCGTGCAGCATTCTGACGGCCAAGATCAGTGCACCCGGATCAACGGCGCTTGGACAATCCCATCCTTCTCAGTTGTTCTGTGTTTAGCCAGTGTGAGCCCTTCCCTCGTCATGTCATCTTCCAGAACCACCTTTCCCCAGTTGCCATGTGTCATTTGTCCTCCTCCACTTTTTAATCCAGGATGTCCTTTCCCCATCTCATCGTCCACTCACCACCTGCCACGTGTCTCTTTCCCTCCAAGTCAGCCTCCCACTAAAATATGCCCATCACATCTACTCTCCTGCCTCCTCCGCTTATCGCCTTTTTCCATGTGTCTCCCCTGCAACCTCTCTCACTCCCTCATCGCCTCTTCTCCACTCCCCGTTGTTCCGGCCCCATCACTCCATTCCCATGCCCCATCTTTCGCGCTAGTCTCCACGCCTATTCTCTAAGCCAGTCAGTTATTCCAGGTGGCAGCGCGGGAGGCCCTCCACGTCCTGAAGGTGCCAAGTTGGCCGGGCCATCCTCAATCCTAATGAAGCAGTTATTGAAGCGGTTGGTGGTGGTTAGACATCGTCTCCCCCATAATGGGAAAGCACGACAATGAATTAAAGGCATGTCGATTCACCATTGGAACTGTCAAGAGTTAGATTGCGTCTGACATAAGTTGCATGATCTTTCATATGTTCACTGTTAGAAGCCATGCAGACGCAGAGCTTTCAATGCAATGTCTCGATTCCGCTGTTGTTGTTGTTCGGAGTATATGAAGGCATTTTCGCCATTTTTGTATCGATCGATGGTAGAGCTAAGCTCCCGACTGTAAAGTTTCAGTAAACATTCTAGTTATCTTGGTTGTGTATCCGTGTTTGAGATTTCTTGTTTTATGACAACCAGTTATCCTTTTCCATCTATGTTCTCATCTTATATCAGAGAGTTCATGATCGAATGATTCGCATGGATTGTTGCAGTTATGTTGTGATAAAGGATTTGTTGTGGCATTATTGTATTCTCTGGTCTTCTGTGTTTGAATGTAAGAGGATCTTGCGTTCGAATGATTTCTTCTCCAGTCTGTTACAAACCTGATGTTTATGATAGACTTTCACACTTTTCTCATGCAAGTCTTCCCCCTACTCACCCTTACTACGACTCACTATTTGAATTTTATCTAAGACCTCACTCGCCTGTGCACGCCTGGCCTAGTTTTTGAGTTGAGACGATATTGTTCCGAGTTTTCTTCCATTTGATCACCCCTCTTTAAACAAATCGTGACATTAAACTAATGGGTGCCAGGCTCTACTCCTGCAAGCAATCAAGGAGTGACTTCTGACACTAACAGGATGAAGGTGGGCAAAGGGGCTAAGTGTTGAGCCTAGGGGCTAAGCCTGGGAATAATATTTTAATATTATCCCAAAAGATATGTGCATTTTATGTTTTATCCTAAGTTTCTGGCAAGGGGAGAACATGCAAGGGAGACGCGTGGTGGTGGAACGCATGTAGTTTCATGGGTGACAAGTGTCAACCCTGATGCATGTGAATAAAATGGCCATGGTGAGCCGTGAGAAGGGTTCCTCCTCCATTCCACCCGACTACTTGAGCATGTAGGGAGCACTGAACAGTACGACCAACCCAACCTCTGCAAGAATACCGCAAGTGTTTCTGAGAGTTGAGAACCCTGTATTGTCTTTGTTAGTCTATGCACATCCTTTGTCCAACTGATCGAGCCTATGCATGGAGACTCTATTCCGAAGCTGAGACCCTGAACCATTCTGCCATTGTTGAACCAATGAGAAAGCCTATGTTGTTTCTGAAGAGCCGGTCTCACCCTCCGTTCTGAGTCGTGGAGTCTGTATCGACCCTACGGGAATTACTCATCATGCATTCCTGTGAACCATTACTGTGAGGCCTTGAGCCATTGTTGAGCCTGTTTGAGAGGTCGTGTTTGTATTTTCAGTTGGCTATGGTGACCATGCAGAGTTGGACTGTACGTGGCTTGATGGCCAGTGCAAGTTGTGACTGAGCTTGTGTGTGATCTCTCTCTAGGTGAGGGAGGTGGATGTTTTTGGAAGAGGTTTCTTCCAGAGAGTGTCTAGCAACAACTTCAGGCTATGAGACTTCCTGATCCGGCCTGTTGTCGAGACCCAGAGAGGGAAGTTATCACTGATGGACTGTGCTTGTGAAGGTGTATACTCCCGGGCAGAACATGCATGTGCGGAATGAGAGTCTGATAGTAGTGGGCGTAAGATGGCATCCTGGGAAGAATCCTTCCAAATTTTATGTGTTGTTTTTTCTGTAACCTTATCCTAGCCTAGGATTCCTTGCCTTGGGGTGGAGCTTAGTCCCAGCTCGGGGGTGACCCACTGCTGAGTTGATAAGCAATGTGGTCTAAGGCTGGGAGGTTTGTGGAAGGCTTGCACTTGGTTGGTGGAATATACCACTGTTAAAAGATAAGTATCTGATTATGCCTTAATCATGTTTTGCAGGACTGTGCTACTTATGTTATCATGATTTCCGTGGTGTATATGAATTATTATGAAACACTATGGAATTGTTAATTATAGCAGTAGATAATATGTGTACTCTGAGCATTGAATGTGTTTAATTGTTGAGAGCTTATGGATCATATAATACCTGTACGAATCATGTATAGAGTGGTGTTATAGTCTTCTCTTATTAGCAATTAAGCCATGGTAGCTAAAAAGGGTGCACTACAGTTTGGTATCAGAGCCAAGGTTTCGACACTGCGCCTAGATGGGCCAGTGAAGCAGTCTTTGGACCAAGAATGCGAGGGGAAAATTGGGTCTGGAAGGCCAATTTCAGACCCTGGTTTGCTCCAAAGTGTCAAGGAGTTACTTGACGAGGTTTTAAGCTCAGGAGGTATAGCGGCGTTATGAAACCGCAGCAAGTGTGGTATAAGTCCACAAGGAGAGAGGACTCCACACCAGAATTGTAGGAGCTTTAGGATTTGTTTGGGAGGGAAGGTGAACCCTCATGACCATTATATATGGAAAGTGTGCACAAGGTTTAAATCCCTTTGGAATTGCACAGGAGTGTGGAAATCACGATATGTGAAATCCTGAATTAGTTAGGAACCGTCTGAGCTGTCAGATCTCGCCTGGAAAACCCGATAGCCGTTGGATCTGTCAGGAGATATCCAAGGGTTAAAAACCCAGTGAATAGTCGTGAAAGCATCGAAATATATCTAGACTATCCGAAATATGGAGGCCATGTGTCGTGAGATTTCCCATTTCGGGAAATTGGGAATCGCGATATCGGGAGTGCTGGTAACAAGGGATCGGGACTTTCCATGGTGGAAATCCTGAAACAAACTACACCATGGATTATGGGGAGAAGAACTTAACCGTTGGATAAAGTAAGTTAGTAGACAGTGAATTCGTGAATTCGGCAAATGGAAGTTCAAGATGTGTGGATGCACGAACTTCCGACACCCGAAACCCCGAAACGCCGAAAGGATCTACACCGTAGATCTGAGAAAGATATGACCGTTGGATTTTTCTTGGAATGGACATGGACACATGGAGATGTACCACATGCTAGTGGGTCAAGAAGAGAAGTGAGAGAGGTGGGACTCGATGACGTCGTTAAAAGAAACTTGGACCCTCAAGAACGTGCCATGTGCCACCGTGGTTGTGGGTGACCACTGTGCTATGTGGGCCCAGAGGATAAAGTAAGTCAGAATTTTGGAAGTTGGGGTTTGGAAAGGAAAGCAAGTTTGAAAGCCTCGTGGGCCAAAAAACCTGAAACCCAAAGTCTCGAAATCCTGAAGTGTCGAAAATGAAAGTTTCGAAAACCCAAAAATTGCAGAGACGAACGAGAGCTCAGAAAACTTATTTGAATCGAAATGTCATTTATTTTTGTTTTTACTGGATTATAAATGTTGAGGATTGTTCCTGAAGGTTTAATGACCTGAAAAACTTTGAATTTAATTGCACAGTGCATGTGCAGAGTTCAACAAAGCTCAGGATTCCAGTTAACCAATGCCAAGTATGGAATGGGAAAAGTTGATGATTGCCTCTGAAATAGGAGACGAACGGGAAGGAAAGGATGTCAATATGGGAGTGGAAGGATCGAACTCCAATGGGAATGGAAAAGAGAAGGATAAGGAAGGACAAATAATGAAAATCATTGAAGGATTGCAAAGAGAGGCCAAGGCTCACCGAGATGATAGTCGAAAGCTCATGAAAGTCAGGGATCGACAGCGTGAATTAAACTTAAAATTTTTGAAGAGCCTGGAAAGAATAGAGAAGAAAATCGAGAAGGGAAGAGGCTCAAGTACGATGGAGAGTTGCAGAAACCATGGGAGAAGAAGTAGGTTGAGGAGTGGTATCCAACATCTTAGTCTCTCCCAAAGACATTCTGACAGGAAGACACACAGTAGTTCAAGCCCATTCCCTACCAGAAAACATCAAAAATATGGAAAGGGGAGATGAACAAGATTAAGCCTCCAACATTCGATGGAGAACATAAGAAGGAGGAAGATGCCGAGACCTGGTTACTTGGCATGAAGAAACAATTTCAACTATAGAATTATTCTTCCCATGCAGAAGGAAGAATTGCAATGTACCAACTGAAAGGAAAATCATCCATGTGGTGGGATCAGTTTGTGTAGGTGCATCACATCAGAGAGAAAGAGGTCATGTGGAAGGAATTTAATAGGTATTTTGAGAAGAAATACCTGACTAAAAGATACTATGACAAAAAGATGAAGGAGTTCTTCGAACTCAAGCAAGGCAGCATGACTATTGATGAGTATGAACGAAGCTTCCTAGAACTACTGAAGTATGTTCCATTCATCAAAGATGAGGCTGTCAAGATTCAGAGATATCTGAGTGGACTGCCACCTTCCATGAGTAACAAGATTCAATATGACGATCCTAATACCATGGAAGAAACCATAAGAAAGGTGACATGTTTGTATGAACAACAAGGAGAAAGGCCTATCCTTCAGAAGGTTTGGAATGATCAGAGGAAGTTTAAGAAGGAATAGAGGCAAAAGGGAAACAAGCCTTCCTTTTTCAGAAATAGTATTTAGGGACAACCATCGGTTAGAGAGCCAAAAATGACTGAAGAGGGAGCACAAAGATAGAGACAAACGCCCATTCAATGTTGGGGTTGTCAAGGAAACCACAAGTACAGAGATTGTCCCCATAAAAATGGTAAAGCGAGAATTGTACATATTGTTTAGTAAGCTAAAAAAGTGGAGAATATGGGAAGCAAAATGCTGAGGATCTACGCAGCCCTAGACAACAGGCAAGCAGAATTTCAATCACACATGATTGAAGTGGAAGGTACGATCAACAACCGACCACTTGTTATTTTAATTGATTCAGGAGCTTGCCATAGTTATGTAGATCCTAGAGTGGTGGAAAGTTTGCATCTAACAAAAAGCAAACATGAAAAGTATTGGTTAGTACAGTTGGCCACAGGGACCAAGAGGAAGGTCATTGAATTGGTTAAGTCTTGTTCAGTGGACATGAAAGGAATGAGCACTCAGGCTGAATTGAACATTTTTCCTTTAGGCTCATACGATTGCTTAATTGGGATGGATTGGTTGGACCAACACCATGTCCTTCTGGATTGTCATAAAAAGAGGTTTACCTGCCTAAATGAAGAGGGAAATCCGATAACAGTCCAAGGAATTCCCAAAGTCGTGGCTGTGAGGGAAATCTCATCCATGTAGCTGAAGAAATGTTACCGGAAAGGCTGTTAATTATTTACAGATCGGGTGGAAGAAGCATCCCGAGATGTAGTATCGAATCTGAAAGACCACAAAGTACTCAAAGAATTCAAGGACATATTTCAGGAGGTACCTGGACTAACTCTGAAGAGGGACATCGATTTTTCTATAAATTTCATGCATGGAGCAGCCCCAGTTTCAAAGGCTCCTTATAGAATGAGTACACCAGAGCTGAAGGAGTTGCAATTGTAGCTCGAAGAGATACTAAAGAAAGGTTACATTCACCCTAGTGTGTCACCGTGGGGAGCCCCGGTACTATTTGTGAAGAAGAAAGATGGGATGTTGAGGTTGTGCATTGATTTTTGATAGTTGAATAAGGTCACTGTCAATAACAAGTATCCTCTGCCAAGGATTGATGATCTTTCTGATCAGTTGAAGGGTGCGAAAATATTTTCGAAAATAGACCTCCGATCAGGATATCAACAAGTGAGAATAAAGGATGAGGACATCAGCAAGACCGCCTTTAGAACAAGGTACGGTCATTATGAGTTCATGGTGGTGTCGTTTGGGCTATCCAACGCGCCTACTATTTTCATGTGCTTAATGAATGGAGTGTTCAGAAATTATTTGGACAAGTTTGTCATAGTCTTCCTGGATGATGTCTTGGTGTATTCCAAGATAGAGGAAGAACATGAGAAACATCTGAGAATGGTGCTGTAGGTTTTGAGAGAACACCAGCTGTATGAAAAACTAAGCAAGTGCTCTTTTTATCAAAGGCAGATCCATTACTTGGGGCACATTATATCTGAAGAAGGGATCGTTGTGGATCCTGAGAAGGTACAGGCCATTCGAGAATGGCCAGTGCCAAGGAATGTGGCAGAAGTTAGATATTTTATGGGTCTGGTGGGCTACTATAGGAGGTTCATAGCCGGATTCTCAAAGATAGCTCATTCTATCACTTCCTTGCAAAGGAAGGAGAAGAAGTTCCAGTGGACTAAAGAATGTGAGAGCAGCTTCCAGCGATTGAAGCAGCTACTAACTAGTGCTTCGATCCTGAAGATTGCAAATACAAATAAGGATTATGTAGTGTGCACAGATGCGTGTAAGGAGGGGCTGGGAGGAGTTATCAGCCAAGAAGGATTTGTAGTTTGTTATGAATCCCGAAAGTTGAAGGAACATGAGAAGAATTATGCTACTCACAATTTAGAGCTGGCAGAAATCGTCCACGCCTTGAGGAAATGGAGAAATTACCTCATGGGCAAGAGATTCGAGTTGAGAATAGACCATAACGGTCAGAAGTATTTATTTGATCAGCCGACCTTAAATGTCGGGCAAATCATATGGCTGGATTTTCTGTGCGAACATGACTTTGATATCAAGCATATCAAAGGGAAAGAAAATAAGGTGGTTGATGCACTCAGTAGAAAAGTGCACAAATTACATGCTACAGCCATTAGCATGTACATAACTGAGATGAAAGATAGAATTTTGGAAGTTGCAAATACTGATTTGCAGTACAGAGGTCTAGTAGCAAAGCTACAGTAGCGTGAGAGACCACAAACCAAGGAAAGTTACACCTTAGGAGCTGATGGTTTACTTTTGTATAAAAATAGAGTGTATGTACCCAATGTCCGAGAATTGAAGCTGACAATTCTAAAGGAGATGCATAACGTGGCTTATGCTGGACAGCCTGGATATCAGAAGACTATGGTAGCAGTCAAAAGACATTACTTTTGGCTGGGTTTGAAGAAAGAAATTGCTGAATACATCGCCAGATGTATGGAGTGCCAAAAGGTTAAGGATGAGAATAGGCACCCAGCAGGGTTGTTGTAGCCTTTACCAATTCCTGAGTGGAAATGGGACATGGTAACAATGGATTTCATCACCAGACTACCTAGAACAAGCAAGCAGCATGATTCAATCATGGTGGTGGTGGACAAGCTTACTAAAGCTTCCCATTTTATTCCACTGAAAACCAACCACAGGGCAGCTGATGTTGCTGATATCTTTTTAAAATAAGTTTCATGCTTGCATGGAATTCCTAAGATAATTGTGTCTGATAGGGACCCAAAATTCACTTCGAACTTCTGGAAAGGACTATTCAAAGGATTCAGAATGAATCTGAACTTTAGTACATCATATCATCCCAAGTCTGATGGATAGATAGAGAGAGTGAATAGAGTAATAGAAGACATGCTGAGAATGTATGTGATGGATAAACCATCAAGGTGGGAAGACTACCCACATTTGGTAGAATTCGCCTACAATAATGGGTATCATGCATCCTTGAATATGAGCCCATTCGAATCACTTTATGGAAGAAAGTGCAACACTCCAGCGAGTTGGGATAATCAAGCTGACAGAGTAGTAGTTGGGCCTGAGCTACTCAAAGAGATGGAAGATCAAATGATAAAAATTAAACATAATCTAAAAGCTGCCCAGGATAGGCAGAAAAGTTACACTGATAGTAACAAAACCCAT
>SNQJ01S0073027.1:24348-37853 GCA_010110895.2 Picea sitchensis | reverse complement strand
ACTCAGTTATGAATGAGATAATAGATTAATATTTATTGTCTAATTTAATTAAGGGAAAACTAAATTAGACACATGTTTCTTGTTGACTTTTCAACAAATGGTTATGTTAACTACCCCTCTATAATATTCCTCGACTGCTGATAGATAAATGGTAGCTTGCTTCTTGCTCGACCAATAGATTGGCCCGAAACCAAGACTGAGTGAGTAACCAGATGTGGCCTTGCAATCAATGCTATCACCAGCCCAGTCGAAATAAGTAAACCCAATGAGATCTAATGTAGAGTATGTTGCATAATGAATCCCAAAGGTGATGGTGCCCTATACATATCAAAGGATACACTTTGCAGCTTTCCAATGTAGCTTATGCAACTCTTGCATGAACCTATAAATTGTGCCAACTACATATGAGAGGTCTGGTCTAGAGTGTGTGAGATACAACAAGATCCCCACTAGCTGTTTGTATAGTGTGTTGTCAACTAGTGGAGTCTCCCCTCCATCCTCAAGTTTGACTCCTGATAGGAAAGGAGGCGGAGTAGACTTGCAGTCTGTCATGTGAAATTTCTCAAGGAGATCTCGTGCATACTTAGCCTGAGACAGTTTGATGCCAGATGCATCCTGACTGATCTTGAGTCCAAGGAAAAAGTTTAGCAGACCCATGTCCATCATCAAAAACCTTTCATGTAGAATCCTCTTGACTACAACAATCACTGAAGTAGAGCAACCAGTGATCATAAAATAATCGACATACAGAACTAAAAGTAGAAGTGAATCAACCATCATGAGCATGTATACATTCGGGTCTGATTTACAATGTACAAAGGTCTGTGACAACAGGTAGGAGTCCATCTTGGCATACCATACCCTCAAATCCTGCTTGAGGCCCTAAAGTGACTTCTTCAGTCGACAAACCAAATATGAGTCCTACATAAATCCATGGGGCTTCTCCATGTATATCTCCTTATAGAGATCACCATGAAGAAATGCATTCTTCACATCCATCTGATGGAATTCCCATCCCTTGGTTGCCACAATTGCAAGGGAAAATCAAATGGAATCCATATTTGCTACTGGAGCGAAGGTCTCATCATAGTAAATACCATGAACCTACTGAAATCCTTTGGAAACAAGCCTGTCTTTGTATCTCCTGATCTATCCATATTCTATGCTCTTGGTCCTATAGATCCATGTTCATCTGATAAGTTTCCTCCCACAAGGAAGGGGAACTAGATCCCAAGTCTGGTTCTCGAGGAGGGAGTTATACTCCTCCTGCATGGAAGATTCCCAAAAGGGATTTGCAGTAGCCTCTCCATAAGAATGTGGATCTGAAGACTGAACCAAGAAAGGATGCCTAGAAGGCAATGGTTCAATGATAGTGAGTGCAACAGAAGGCTCTTGGAAATTATATCAAGTCCTCCTAGTATCGGTTGGATCACCTATGAGATCCCCTGCATCCTGAAGAGTAGTTTGTGTCCACTTGGGCCTCTGCTCTGGCTCTGCAACTACATATGAGTGTACTGAATCTGACTCTGACTCTGAATCCTCTAAGTCCTCTAAATCAAAACTCTCATCTGAAGAAGAGTCGGCATGTGCATGCTCATCATCTCGGACAGGTGGAAGAGTGAAGGTGTTTGCATGCAGTTGTTGAGGTACATGCGAGACACTTTCCTCAAATTGGACACTATGTTCAATGATGAGATGGTCTGAGGAAAGATCAAAAAGTCGATATCCCTTCACACCATTAGGGTATCCAACAAAAATGAACTCAGTGCTATGTGGATCAAGTGCCTTCCTCCCTTTAGAGTGAATCCAGGCCCATGCATGTGAAAAAAAAATATGAAAGTGGGCCACTTATGGTTTCAGGCTGCTCCAAGCCTCGTAGGGGGTCTTATCCTTGACATATCTATGAGGAAATCTATTTTGGATGTATGTTTCATAGTTAAGTTCTTTGGCCCATAGTCTCTGTGGTAGTGACTTTGCATGCAACATGCAAGATGACATCTCCTTTAGAGATCGTTTTTTTCCGCTCAGCAACTCCATTTTTCTGCGGAGTATAGGGAACTAAATGTTGCATTTGAATCCCTACCTCATGGTAAAGATTATGGATCTCATGATTTACATACTCTCCCATATTATCATCTCAGAGGACTTTGATCTTCTTTCTGGATTGTGTCTCAACCAAGGCTTTGAAATATTTGAGGTGTTGAAAGACCTCAGATTTTTTCCTGAGAGAAAACCTCGCTTTGTAGATGGATGGATGTGGAAAAAGACCCATAAGGTCACTGTGGATAAGATCTAAAGGTGTGGAAGCTTGTTGAGACTTTCCTTTGTCGAATTTCTCTTGAGGGTGTTTCCTGAAAACACATCCCTCGCATACTCCCCTTGAGAAATGGATTTATGGTAGACCATTAACTAATATGTGCTTGCTAAGTTGTTTCATGTATCTGAAATTCAAATGTCCAAACCTTTCGTGCCATATCCTACTACTTTCATCAACATGAGTACGTAGTAAAGCAGAATTAGGTTCAATGAATTCAAAAAATGTATACAATCTAGACTGATGATTTACCTCGTTGGTAGCAACCCTGGAGTTGGTTTGCATGTCGTATATGTCCATGACATTTGGTGTGAATATGAATTTATTTCTAGTGCCAGAATTAGTCATCTGATACATGGAGAGAAGGTTGACAGAAAGCTTGGGAACATGGAGCACATTCTCAAAACTTCCATTGGTGAGTTGAATCCTTCCTTTGCTGGTGACTTCGATAGAAGAGTTTCCCCCCATCAGAATGGGAGGACCTTTCCATGAATCCAAATAAGAATGTACTTCTTCTGAGGTAGCGATGTGATGTGATGCTCCTAAATATACCATCCAAGCATCGGGGGAGGAGTTGATGGAAATCTAGTCATGGCTAGAATTGCCTTTCTTGGAATTCAGATCTTCTGGATTCTTCTTCTTCTTTGCACCCTTGGGGATGTGATCTCCAGGGTTGTTTTTCTAAAGTATCTAAGACATCTGATATATATTTTTTTTCATGCATGTGGATTCTGAATGGAATCCTTTGTGACAATATGTGCATTTCTCTCATTTTCTTCCCTTTTCTCCTTTGGATATGAAGGCATTGGTGAAGGGTTTTTTGTACCCTTCCTTCTTCGTATGTGCATGATATTTCCACTTATATTTATCTTTAGATTTCTGATATTTTTGGCTGCCATCATGTACAGTGAGTGCATGCACCCTTGGGCCTTTGATTGTGCCCATGTTGATGAGCTCGATTTGCTCTTGTGCCAAGGATTCGATAAAGTCCTCAAGAGAAGGCATCTTCCAGGTGGCTCTAGAGGAAAATATGACAGTATGGAATGTATATATGAATACACATAATTCAGGACCAAGCTTGGAGAAAATGGTGAGAACCATTTGTTTCTCCTTCGTTGATTTATCAACCCTGCAAGCTTTGAGTTGCGACAGTAAATCATTGAATTTTGTAAAGCAATGTTGGATATTTTTTAATCTTTTTAGATCCAATGTGAGTAGCTCCACCTCTAGCATGGGTCCCCTAATATCATCCTATTTTCTAAAGAGCCCTTCCAAGATTTTCCAGGCTTCATTGGGAGTCTTACAGGAAGATATGTGAAAAAGGAGATCAGGAGAAATAAGACTGCAAATTGTTCCAAGTTCGAATTGAGGTGAACCAATGTGCCATAGTAGTGGTCTAGAGTGATATTTACACACACTAGAAATTACAGGAGTGAAGTGCCACCTATTCTAGTATCTCAGGCAGTTACGAGAGTGAACTGCCACCTAGTTGAGTTAACTAGTCAACTATTCTTCAGTTAACTGACTGAACATAGAGTAGTGAGGAGATAAATCAGGGAATCAAGGCTAATGAACCACTATGGTGATGATACCAAGGCAAGGTCTAATTATGATGGTTATTATCCCAATGTTTCATGGCGGTGATCCCAATGTTGCATGGTGATGATCCCAATGCAACATTTAAACTCAACTCAACTAGTCAAACTGAAGTGTCAACTGAAAGAGAATATTATCTAGGTGGAATATTCTCTCCTAAAATATAGGAGACTAGATAATGACTAATTATGAATAATTAACAAGGAAAAACCTTAGGAAAAATAAATCCTAGGTGTGTGTGAAGTAACTCCAACAACACAAACCAAGAAAACAGATAATAATGAAGCACAAGCTACAACCAGAGAAAGCGAAAAAGAAACTAAATGTTTTAGTTTAGAAAATGAAATAAATAAAATTAAAATCCCCACGCCTCTGGTTGAGCTTGCTAAGAATCCAATTTATAAAAAAGAAATTGCTAAAATGATTAATTTTTCTGATGCAGAATGTTATGCAGATGTAATAAATTTACAAGATGAAAAGCCTACGATTATGTTTGGTCTTCACATTGAAAATGCTAAGGATTATGTAGATCCTTTTTATATTACCTTAACTATGCATGATCATTTACTTCACGATTGCATGTTATATTTTGGGGCCTCTCAAAACTTAATGCCTAAAGTTATCATGGAAAATTTGGGCCTTGAAATAATTAGACCTTATCAGGACCTATATTCTTTTGAATCCAGAAAGGTTAAGTGTCTGGGCATGATCAAAGATCTGGTAGTCAATATTGCACAGATTCCTGGAAGAGTATTCTTATGGATGTAGTCGTTGTTGACATCCCTGTCAAGTATGGCATGCTTTTATCCAGGCCTTGGGATGCAAAACTTGGTGGATCACTTCAACTGGACATGATATATGCTGCGATCCCGATTTTTGGTGGACAATTTACTTGACTATACAAAGAGACTAGACTGGCATATACTGTCAATGAGCCTCAAAACCCAAGCAACTATCTAGTCTATGCTGCCGATCAGGATCTAGGAAATTGTATTTTATCGTTAGACGTTGATTTTGATGACTGTATAGAAGAGGAAAACTAAAAAATAGAAAAAACACAGAAAAGTGTAAATAACAGAGAAGGAGTATGGAATTTTTTTTTTGATGGGGCTTCATCTTGGGAAGGGGCAGCGGTAGGAGTGTTATTTTTTTCACCTAGATATGAATATGTCATTCCCTTTCATACAGGTTACAGTGGGAAATCGATTATACTAATAATGTCTTTGAGTACGAAGCTCTGGTCTTCGGATTGGAGGCTGCTAGGAAACAAAAAATTGAAAATCTAATAGTTTATGATGATGAAAAACTTATTGTAAAACAAATAATGTAGCAATATCAAGAAAAAAATCCAAGGCTAAGGTCATATAGAAATTGTGCCTGGGATCTGATTGAGAATTTCTTCTCGTCATTTAACATTCATAACATTCCTAGAATGGAAAATCAATAGGCAAACTCCTTGGCCAAAGCTACTGTGACTTTTATGCCTCCTACTATCCTAAAACTAAATTATCATATAGAAATGAGGCAAAAACCTTCAATCCCAAATAATTTGAAACATTGGCAGATCTTTGAAGATGACGAGCAGATTAAAAAAATTCTAGAAATGGTCGATGAATTCTCTGAGACTTATATAGATCAAGAGAACCAGAACAATCCTATCTGGATCATGAAAGAAGGTGAAGAGCCTAAAAAGTTCCAAGATAAGATCATGAATCATTGAATGCTTGTACTTAAGAACAATCAGATCCATAGAGGACTGATACCCTTAGAGAGGTTGTTTGACAAAGATTACATACCCTTCAAATCTACCCTACGAACTCAACCTGAGGAGGTTGAAGACTGTGACATAGGAACTAAAGAAGAACCTAAGATAGTCAAGTTATCTAAATACCTTCTAGTTCAGGAGAAAAAAAAAATGTCAAATTTATTAAACAATACAAAGACATATTTTCCTGTTCCTATGATGATTTAAAACTTATGATACCTCTGTGATTGAACATAATATTCCTTTGAAACAGGGTATCAAACCTTTTAGACAAAAGATGAGATAGATAAACCCTATCCTCTTACCTGTAATAGAAAGAGAAGTCAAGAAGCTTCTCGACGCAAATATTATTGTCCCACTTAGGTATTCTGAATGGGTCGCAAATATGGTACCCGTTGGAAAGAAAAGTGGAGAAATTAGGCTTTGTGTGGATTTAAGAAATTTAAACTGGTCATCCTTGAAACATAACTACCCACTGCCAAAAATGGATCATGTCCTCAAAAAATTAGTTGGAGAAAACAAAATTTCGATGGTCGATGGATTCTTAGGTTATAACCAAATTGTTGTCCACGAAGATGATAAAGAAAAAACTTCATTAACTACTCCGTGGGGAAATTTCATGTATGATAAAATGTCATTTGGTTTGATGAATGTAGGGGCCACCTTCCAAAGAGAAAAGGATATAGATTTCATCAATAAGAGAGATAAGTTTGTCATTATTTACTTAGATGATCTAGCAGTCTTCTCGAATTCTGATGCAGAACATCTGTTTCATCTCAAACAAACTTTTGAGAAATGTCAAAAATTTGGTTTGTCTCTAAACCCTAAAAAGTCTCATTTTGCTATGCAAGAAGGAATACTTATAGGTCATATGGTTTCGAAAGATGAAATAAAGGTTGATCCCAAGCGAATCGAGGCTATTGACATACTAAACGTTCCTAAAAATAAAAAAGAAATCTAGTCTTTTTTAGGTAAAATAATTTTTTTGAGAAGGTTTGTCCCTAACTTTGCTGAAATTGTCAAATTAATCACAGATATGTTGAAGAAAGACAATGAAATCAAATGGAATTTTGAAGCTAAAGCATCATTCGAGCAAGTTAAGAAAGCTATAAGAAAAGATCCAGTATTAGCTAGTCCTCACTATACTAAGGAATTCCTTATCTTTTCTTTTGCATCAGAACATACTATCACAACAGTACTTCTCCAAAAGAATGAAGAAGGTTTCGAGAAGTCAATTACGTTTTTCAGTAAAAGTCTCAGAGACACCATATTAAGAGACAATATACTGGAAAACGAAACCTACACTATGGTGAAAGATCTCAAATCTTTCAGGACATATGTACTGCACTCCAGAATAATTTCTTATGTGCCAACAAGCTCTTTTAAAGATATATTGGTACAGCCAGACAGTGATGGTAGAAGAGGTCAATAGTTAGCCAAAATTCAGGAATTCGATCTAGAAGTAAAACCGACCAAGCTGGTCAAAGTTTAGGGTTTGTCGAAGATATTATCAATGTCAAATTTCAAAGAACTTGGGATAAATCATATGGAATCACATGGACCTGTTCCATACATAGGAGAACTTGACGATCAAATCCCTAGAGTCCATATCGAGGATAAAGTTTCTTCCTATGACTGGTATCACGATATCATTTCATATCTCTTTACCCTTTAGTGTCCATGTGATATGACTCCATCAAAATCAATAATGTTGAAACTACACGTAGTTAAATACTGTATCATTAAAGGACAATTGTATTAGAAAGATCCTCTAGGTTTCTTACTACGTTGTCTAACATAATTTGATATAGAGGATGTCATAAATGAATTTCCCAAATGAGTGTGTGGAGGAGATCATTCCTGGAGGGCCACGACCTACAATATTCTAAGAGTTGGATATTGTTGGCCAAACATATTTACCAGTGTCAATGCTAAAGTTAGAACCTGCAACCCTTTCCAACTATTCTCTGGCAAGCAAAATATCCCTGCATTACCTTTGGTCCCAGTCAAGACAGAGACTCCTTTTCAACAATGGCACCTAGAATTCATAGGATAAATCCACCCATAGTGAAGCGCCCAATATAAGTGGATTTTAACTTCTATCAATTATTTCACAAAATGGGTGGAGGCCAGTCCAACTCGAAATGCCACAGATTCGGTAGTTATAAAATTTTTGGAAGAGAACATCCTATCCAAATTTGGTTTCCCCAAAAAAATAGTTATGGACAAGACCCAAGCATTCAAATCTATGGAAATGATAAGTTTTTGTCAAAAATACGACATTGTGCTGGGACATTCTACAACCTATTATCCTTATGGAAAAGGGTTGGCCGAATCATCCAAAAAATTCTTGATGAATACAATAAAGAAAGTATTAAGGGAGAATAGAAAGTCTTGGCACATTAACCTAAAGTATGCCTTATGGGAAAATCGGATTGGCACTAAGAAATCAATAGGCATGTCTCCTTTCCAAATGGTTTATGGCACCGATGTTGTCCTCCCTATTAATCTATCTCTTCCGGTAATAAAGTTGTGACAATACGCGAACGAAGATCCAAATGACGTAATCAGGAGGATAAACCAAATAATCGAAGTCCAACAAAACAGGGCCAAAGTCGATGTCAGACTTCAAAAATACCAAGATAATATGAAATCCCTTTTCGACAAAAAAGAGAAAGATAGGGAATTTCTTCTTGGTGATTTAGTTTTGAAATGGGATGTCAGGAAAGAAGATCCAGGTACACACAATAAGTTTGATCACCTCTAGTTCGGACCATTGAGGATTGCATCTACAAGGGGTAAGAATTCATTCCTACCAGAGAATATCAATGGGAAATTTTTTGACAGCCCTATAAACAGGTGCTATCTAAAACATTTCATGAAATATAAATGTTTCACAGTACCATTGTATATAGCGGTTTGGTTTCTGTTTACTTTCGCAACTTTATTTTCCTTCATAGGATACCTGAATTTTACTTTTTATAAACCTAGTTTTATTTAATACTCCGAAAAGAAAATAATAAAATGTATGTACTGTATATCATTTCTATTTTGTGGAACTCTCTGATTGTTTCTTTTTGCAGGACATTTATCATCAGATGAGGAATAAGGAGATATCGGAATTCAATGCTCAATTTTCAGAATAATTTTTTTCTCTCAAACAGGTGATGAATAAATAATTGGTTAGGTTGCAAATATAAATGAAATCCAAGGTATGAACTTCTATGCTTATTTTTCAATCTAAAATGCTAAAATAAATCTCATCGAATCTTAGCATAATTCTACTCATGTAAAAACGATCACCTGATCAAAGATTGGAAAAGTATAGATCTAAAAAACTCCAAATAAAAATAAAATGAGATAAAAATAGAAAGAAGAGAAGTTGTTAATCGAAAATAGGACTGTGTGGAAGTGAGATTATTTTATGCCAAACCCTCTCATCCCTCATTCTATTTCACTTTTCCTATCTCTGAGCTTTTTCTCTATTTTGATTTTCACGACCTGTCCTTAAATCTTCATAACCTGTCCTTAATTCTTCATAGAAAGAAAAGATTTCTCCCTGAATTTGAAAACTTAAAAACATATCTTTAAAACAAGACTAGGAGAAAATATTTATGTTCTTTTGATTCCAACTTAAAGAAAGTATGTCTAGGCTAATCCTAATAATTTTATCTCTTCTATCATATTTTTACTGATAATCCTGCTCAAGGAAAATCCCTGGAAAATAAAAGTTCCCAATAAAATATTTCCTATAGGAAAAGATGTATTGTAGATCAAGAGAGATCTAGCTCAGAGTACAATGACAGACCTTCATTGTCAAATCTTAAGCATATATCATGCCTGTATGACACATACAAGTTGATTTCCCCTACTTCAAAAATATATAAAACATATAAGATAGATGGTGAGAGGAAATTCATAAATTGATTGCCCCCATCTAGTCCAAGACAAATGGTGAAAGGAAATTCGTAAAATCGATTGCCCCAATTTTGTCCAAAAGAGATGATGAATGGAAATTCATAAAATGATTTCCCTCATATCAAATAAAATGAAAAAATGCTATTTGAAGTGGTGAAAGGAAATTCAATGGGAGATGTAGATAACTTCACTGGGGTACTGAACAGGCTCATTGGCAGTGAAGAAATATCTATGATATCTGTAAGGTTGTCATACATGTATAAACATACTCTGGTAGCTAGTTCTCTTTCTAATAATATTTTCATCCTATATCGACCAGGGATTCCTTGAATAAATCATTAAAATTACTTTTCCTTGAAGTGAACAAAATCGACCGAAGTATGATAGTTCAATTGAATTTTTTTTTATTATCTTAAGAAAATCTAGAATCGGTTTCAGAAAAAGGAAAATTATTAATAGCCTAACTTGAGATCAGTAATTGATTGTGTTTTGAAAGTTTTCTGAGACATGGCTGAAGTCTGATTTTTCTCTGTATAATTTTCCCAATTTTTTTCCCCAGGAACACAACAATGACTCCATTTACCTAATGAAGGAACTTAGTCTACTATTCTTCCATGTCTCATTGGGAGACACGATCCCCAGATGGAAACCATGTTGAAACATATATATTTCTAAGCTTTTGTACTTTAAATAAATTTCATTCCTGGTTAAATAAGAATAAGACTTGCATGATATACATCATTGATGAAATCTTCCATCTAAACAAATGATCCTAAATATCTTCAGATTTGTGGAGCTGCTAAATGGTTAAAGAGATAAGTCGCTAGAGGCCACTTCGAAGCTTCACGCTTCAGAGGTTTCAACAAGTCACAACTTTAAAAAGCCCGAAACTCAAATATATTCGTTATCACTTTTTCACCAACTTTTGAAAGACATGTGTCATGGTATAGATGTACGTTTTAAATCTTCCCTGAGTCAACACGTGGCACCTTTATCCATTCTTTTAATCTAAATATTCACATGATTCTAATTAACACTTGGCACCCCCTTGCCTCGACACATCATCTAAAATGACATCATCTTCGACACATTACTACGACTAATAGCCTTTTGGGAATATAACAAGGAACTAACTTCTAATTCCACGAAGCGGTAAAATCCTGAAATATCAAATGTTAATTAATTAAGTTAATCTCGGTTAAAGACGGTTAATAAGTTTGTACTTCGTAAGTTAGGATGTTTATCATCCCTCACATCTTGAAATATCCAAAGTCTGAACTTCTAAAACATTTCAAACTTAAAAGGGTTTAATTAAAACTAAAAACAATTATCCGATAATTAATCATTTCACAGTTTCGGGTTTCGAGGATTCTATCTCGAGCTACTCATTAAAATTCCAAAGCCCGAATACCTGAAAATGATTAATGTTAAACATGATTAATTAATATCTTAAACATGATTATCTCATAATTAATTTCTCACGAGTTCGCGATTCGAGAATTTTCAAACCTGTTTCATCCAAGTTCCCGATCACAAACCACCAATATTTATGGCATTAATCACGAATAGATGGCAATGATTTCAATATAGATTGTAGATTGTTGCCAAGATTTCTTCATTAAGGTAGATGATTTTTTCGTTAGTAAAAGTATTCATAAATCAATACGCTTAAGGTGAATAAGAATATTGGATTTTGAATTATATTTTCATTCTCGTAGAATAACAAGTTTTAAGCTAGCTGAATAAGGTCACACATTCTCCTGTAACAGGTAACACAGTTCTGATTTCATTAATATCATGGCACCATGGAAAATGGCTAAAGAATATGGTGAGAGCGTATATCCAAACATAGATGTTCTCTTAGACACCTCACTGAGAGCCATAGATATCGTGAAGTCATGGACATAGGTGTTCGATATTCTACAGCATGAGCTGATCAATTTCCCAGAGGATTCAGGTGACAAAGTAACCGAAACCCATGTGACTAAACTCAGGGATATATCGGCTACAAACACAACAAATAAGCATCCATCCACAGAGATAGGTAGCCCCATTATGTCATTAACACCTTTACAGTCGATTCAAGGAAATCCCAATGCCAACGTCATATTTATAGAGGACCTTACTCCAATTTTAGTCGAAGAAATGCCTCCTTCAGACTTATTTTTCAGTAAGAAAAGAACAACCATAGTTACAAGAGAAACACATCAAAAATATAGCACAAAATTAAAAAGGAAAGGAATGTTGTATGATGGACATGGTCTAGATTATACATAATTCACTAGGGAAATGGCAGGCTCATTAGGTACCTTTGCCACGTCCAATCAGTGTTTAGTAGAAAATCTAGTGGATCAACTAAAACAAAAAAATATGTTGGTAAGGAAGTTGCAAGACCAGATGACGACCATGGAAAGGGATGTACGGAATAAGATGAACAAAGAGTTTGAACAAGTCATAGCCGATGTCAGACATCAAATCCAACAATGGAAAGCTAACCTCGATGAGCTACATCAAAACTCATAGGCCAACAGAGGGTTGGTCACTCAACATGAAGAATTAGTCAAGAAACTACAAGCCAAGATAGAATTGGTTGAAGGTACAACAATAGATATGGCACTTTTCCAAGCTCAAGAACTAGAAGTACATGAGAAACTGGAATCAGCCCAGCAAAATATTTTTACAAAAGTGGAAGCCATTCAAAATTGTTATCGAATGGTAGACCTTTCCCATAATAAAATTTACATTAAAGAAAGGGAAGCCCATGCATCTCGAGGTAAGTTTCAGGAGGCTATATTTGTAGTACCAAAATATGATGTATCGGCAGCTCCTCGACCGTCTCTATCTAAGAAAACCAAAGGTGACATAATTTTAAAGCCATGGGAATCAAATCTTGCCGAAAGAAAAATATTGTCTAGAGAGGTACATGAAGCTTGTCTAGAACCAATATCTTCACTAGAAAAAGGGCTACTTGATTTTGAAGGAAATAATATCTCCAAATCCCTAGGGAATATTGGCTTAGCAAGGAACTAATGTAACTCTAGGACAAGAAAAGAAGAGGCCATGACGATCATCCAACAAATGAACCAACTTGATCTTATCCACATAAAAAAATGGATAGTAAGTACAATAATGCAATTATAGGCCACATCTTTGGGATAAAGGAAGATATAGGAAAGGTTGCCCAATATAGAAAAGAAGGTATACATTTTTGAAGCAGATGAGACAACTTCACCTTCTGGGTTGGTGGTACATTTAGTGAGCAGATGCATCTAATGTGTCGAATACAGGAAAGCCAACACATCTAGAAACAAGTGAGATACATGTGCATACGACTCATACAGGTTAGGATCAGATGACAGTTTTTTCCAAGCTAAAGGATGAGGATAAATAATGCCTCTGCCAATAGACAAAGAGACAGAGGAGAAGGCCAACGAAAGTTTTCAGTTTTACATATTGTAAAATTTACTATTTTTGGAATTATGAGAAGTCAAACCATTTTGAGTTGAGATGATTTTGTATAAATACATAGATTAAAGACTTATTTTAGGTTGTTTCTTACCGACTGAAATAGAGAAAAGTATCCTTATAGAGTATTAATACAAGTGAAGACATATATTCTAGGTTTTGTTAAATCTGGGTTATGTGTTTCTTTCTTTTTCCATTTCTCATCATTCCTTTATGTATTCCTTGATAAAATGTTTGGTTCCAATTTAGTACATCAACTACTGTAATCACAAGGTCTCAATATTTTATTAAGTAAGCAGTTTTTCCTCTTCATTTACTGTGAGTAAATCAAGACCTGCTTGCTGTGTAGATTACTGCATTTTGGGCGTTATTCAAGGTTACAGTTGTTGGACACACCTACCACACTTAGAGGGGGGGTGAATGAGTGTGGGGTTCTTTTTCCCAAAA
>SNQJ01S0073027.1:8740-24298 GCA_010110895.2 Picea sitchensis | reverse complement strand
CTAGAATCAGTTTCAGAAAAAGGAAACTTATTAATAGCCTAACTTGAGATCAGTAATTGATTGTGTTTTGAAAGTTTTTTGAGACACGGCTGAAGTCTGATTTTTCTCTGTATAATTTTCCCAAATTTGTTCCCCAGGAACACAACAAGGACTCCATTTACCTAATGAAGGAACTTAGTCTACTATTCTTCCGTGCCTCGTAGGGAGACGCAATCCCCAGATGGAGCCCATGTTGAAACATATATATTTGTAATCTTTTGGACTTTAAATAAATTTCATTTTTGGTTAAATAAGAATAATACTTGCATGATATACGTCGTTGATGAAGTCTTCCATCTAAAAAAATGATCCTAAATATCTTCACATTTGTGGAGCTGCCAAATGGTTAAAGAGATAAGTTGCTAAAGGCCACTTCAGAGCTTCACACTTCAGAGGTTTCAACAAGTCACAACTTTAAAAAGCCCGAAACCCAAATATATCCATTATCACTTTTTCACCAACTTTTGAAAGACATGTGTCATGGTACAGATGTACATTTTAAATCTTCCCTGAGTCAACACGTGGCACCTTTATCCGTGCTTTTCATCTAAATATTCACATGATTCTAATTAACACTTGGCACCCCCTAGCCTCGACACGTCATCTAAAATGATGCCATCTTCGACACATCACTACGGGTAATAGGCTTTTGGGAATATAACAAGGAACTAACTTTCAATTCCACGAAGCGGTAAAATCCTGAAATATCAAATCTTAATTAATTAAGTTAATCTCGGTTAAAGATGGTTAATAAGTTCATACTTCGTAAGTTAGGACGTTTATCATCCCTCACATCTTGAAATATCCGAAGTCCAAAATTCTGAAACATTTCAAACTTAAAAGGGGTTAATTAAAACTAAAAATGATTATCCGATAATTAATCATTTCACAGTTTCGGGTTTCGAGGATTCTATCTTGAGCTACTCATTAAAATCCCGAAGCCCAAATACCTGAAAATGTTTAATGTTAAACACGATTAATTAATATCTTAAAGAAGATTATCTCATAATTAATTTCTCACGAGTTCACGATTCGAGAATTTTCAAACCTATTTCATCCATGTTCCCGATCACAAACCACCAACATTTATGGCATTAATCACGAATAAATGGCAATGATTTCAATATATATTGCAGATCGTTGCCAAGATTTCTTCATTAAGGTAGATGATTTTTTCGTTAGTAAAAGTACTCATAAATCAATACGCTTAAGGTGAATAAGAATATTGGATTTTGAATTATATTTTCATTCTCGTAGAATAACAACTTTTAAGTCAGTTGAATAAGGTCACACATTCTCCTGTAACATGTAACACAGTTCTGATTTCATTAATATCATGGCACCATGGAAAATGGATAAAGAATATGGTGAGAGCGTAGATCCAAACACATATGTTCTCTTAGACACCTCACTGAGATCCATAGATACCATGAAGTCATGGACACAACACGAGCTGATAAATTGCCCAGAGGATTTAGGTGACAAAGTAACTGAAACCCATGCGACAAAACTTAGGGATATACCGGCTACCAAAACAACAAAGAAACATCCATCCACAGATATAGGTAGCCCCATTATGTCATTAAGACCTTTACAGTTGATTCAAGGAAATCCCAATGCCAAAGTCATATTTATAAGGGACCTTACTCCGATTTTAGTCGAAGAAATGCCTCCTTCAGACTTATTTTTCAGTAAGAAAAGAACAACCATAGTTACAAGAGAAACACATAAAAAATATGGTACAAAATTAAAAAGGAAAGGAATGTTGTATGATGGACATGGTCTAGATTATACATAATTCACTATGGAAATGACAGGCTCATTAGGTGCCTTTGCCACATCCAATCAATGTTCAGTAGAAAATCTAGTGGATCAACTGAAAGAAAAAAATATGTTGGTAAGGTAGTTGCAAGACTAGATGACGACCATGGAAAGGGATGTACAAAATAAGATTAACAAAGAGTTTGAACAAGTCATAGCCAATGTCATACATCAGATCCAACAATGAAAAGCTAACCTCGATGAGCTCCATCAAAAATCATAGGCCAATAGAGGGTTGGTCACTCAACATGAAGAATTAGTCAAGAAACTACAAGCCAAGATAGAATTGGTTGAAGGTACAACAATAGATATGGCATTTTTCCAAGCTCAAGAACTGGAAGTACATGAGAAACTGGAATCAGCCCAACAAGATATTTTTACAAAAGTGGAAGCCATTCAAAATTGTTATCGAATGGTAGACCTTTCCCATAATAAAATTTACATTAAAGAAAGGGAAGCCCATGCATGTCGGGCTAAGTTTCAGGAGGCTATATTTATAGTACCAAAATATGATGTATCGGCAGCTCCTCGACTATCTCTATCTACGAAAACCAAAGGTGACATAATTTTGAAGCCATGGGAATCAAATCTTGCCGAAAGAAAAATATTGTCTAGAGAGGTACATGAAGCTTGTCTAGAACCAATATCTTCACTACAAAAAGGGCTACTTGATTTTGAAGGAAATAATATCTCCAAATCCCTAGGGAATATTGGCTTAGCAAGGAACCAATGTAAATCTAGGACAAGAAAAGAAGAGGCCATGACGATCATCCAACAAATGAACCAACTTGATCTTATCCAAATAAACAAATGGATAGTAAGTACAAGCATGAAATTATAGGCCACATCTTTGGGATAAAAGAAGATATAGGAAAGGTTGCCCCAGATAGAAAAGAAGTTATACATTTTTGAAGTAGATGAGGCAACTTCACCTTCTAGGTTGGTGGTACATTTAGTGAGCAGATGCATCTAATGTGTCAAATACAGGAAAGCCAACACATCTGGAAACAAGTGAGAAACATGTGAATATGACTCATACAGGTCAGGATCAGATGACAGTTTTTTCCAAGCTAAAGGATGAGGATAAGAAATGCCTCTGCCAGTAGACAAAGAGACAGAGGAGAAGGCCAACGAAAGTTTTCAGTTTTACATATTGTAAAATTTACTATTTTTGGAATTATGAGAAGTACAACCATTTTGTGTTGAGATGATTTTGTATAAATACATAGATTAAAGACTTATTTTAGGTTGTTTCTTACCGATTGTAATAGAGAAAAGTATCCTTATACAGTATTAATACAAGTGAAGACATATATTCCAGGTTTTGTTAAATCTGGGTTATGTGTTTCTTTTGTTTTCCATTTCTCAGCATTCCTTTATGTATTCCTTGATAAATGTTTGGTTCCAATTTAGTACAACATCTACTGTAATCACAAGGTCTCAATATTTTATTAAGTAAGCAGTTTTTCCTCTTGATTTACTATGAGTAAATCATGACCTGCTTGTTGTGTAGATTACTACATTTTAGGCATTATTCAAGGTTACACTATCTCTTTTCCTCTACTGCAAAAAAGGTAGGACTCTTCCGTAATTGATGCCTTGCTCTATTTTACAGTTTTGTATTTTCATCTCATACTATTCGATATTGCAATTTCAGCTCAGATACGAAATACGGTCTATGTGTTGTCAAACTGTTAATTTCATTTAAGGATTTTTTCTCATACAACTAAGGTAGAAAAAACACTTTAAAACAAACTCTCTTAAAAAATTTCCTGATGCCTGGCATTATTCTTTGAGCCTTAATTTTAATCTCAAGAACAACAAGGAATTTGCCGATCCAAACTCTTGCCTCTTCTGCTTAAATTTCTACTCAATCTTGACAGTGTATTGATAAGTTATACCTAATGAGGTGATGTCGAGAAACTCCATTTCTGTTTGAATGTATCTATGCAAACAACCATGGTATTTGAGCACTATATGTCCCTCAAAGTATTTGATACCCAATTTGGTGCGCAGGGTACGGAAAACATTGGTGAAATCTGGTACTGTCTCATCCCTTTCTTGATGCAGGGTGGTCCATCTGGTGTACTGGTACTCGTAGCTTCCTACATGGTATTATTGTTCTTTAATGGAATCCAAAAAAAGAATACCATGTAGGAGAAACCACAAATATTGTAGATTCTTCTATGGCCCTTTGTTCATAGTAAGTGTCCCACCAGTCCTTAACATCGGGGACGACCTTGAGGAGTGAAAAAATAATCTTTTCCCTATCAGAAAAGTTGTGGTCCAAAAAATACCATTCAAGCAGATTCANACCTTGAAGGGGGTTGCATGGTTGCTTGATGAATATGCTTCTCCTGTGGGCAACTGCCGAAGGATATGCACAAAGTTATCTATCATTTCGTTCCTTTTTCATGCAAGGGTTTCCTCGAGCAACATTTTAAAAGGATCTCCTACTCCATCATCTTTATTTTCATCTCTCATGGGTTGTTTTCGGGCTTTGTGCGACTGATCTTGCAACGAATCGATTGGTTAGAGTCCCAAATTCTTGTACCCAGATCTTGTCGGGGACATGCACAAAGAAAAAAAAATGAAGTGCAGACCGCTCTGATACCGCTGATCCAGATTTAGGAGTGGACCAAACTAATTAATAGACTGAATATAATAAACACAAAGATATGAATAAAAACAAAGATATCCAGTGAACAATATCTTCTATTGAATAAATGAAATAGGCTGAAACTGTAAAACTGTAGAACTAAAACACTTGCTCTAATGGAGGTAGTTATCTCTAAGAAGAGATGTAGCTGCTACGTGCATCCGTCTGAGAATAATGAATTACAATGAGGCTCCAGAAGCATTTTTTGATATTACTCATGAATTCCAAAACCCTAGACATCTAAAAACCTAACCCTTGGCGGTGAAACACCAAAATTCATGTGGGACCCTATGGGTAAGTTGGTACCTCAACTTCCCAGGGTCATAAATTTTGCATACAACCTCTGTTTTAGGTGCGTGATCTCCCATTGGAAAGGTATTTTAGAGAGATACATTACACCAAACTCTTACTCTGTCTATAGTTTGACTATGGCAAGACAAAATGACAATGTTAAGGGCTCGAAAATGGCCCTGGGTATATCAAGATGTGTTGACATGAAAATATACAAATTAATCTAGTTGGATTAGGTTAGAGGCCACCAATATCCACCTGGAATATGTGTAGGGATTCATACATCCCAAAAAGTGTAGAATCGACAATTAAAAAGAAGTATATAAGAACATGTTGAACTAAAAAAGGACAAGAGGATCCAGTTGGAATAGGTTGGTGGCCACCAATATCCACCTGGATCAATGTTACAATGTAATACCTAATGCATAGATTTGATAATAATAATGATTATGTTACACTCTCCATAGTTTACTTAAGAATGCCCAAGGATAAAAAAATGTTTCCGCAATAATTATTTCTACAATTGATACAACTCATAGATCTTGGGTGTGGGGCATGAGGAAACAGAGCTATGGGGTGTTCTCAAAATATTTGATACGTGAAGTATCATTTCTAGAAATAACAAGAAGAAATTGAAAGATTGTGATAGATAATGATGTTTGGAATCGATAAAAAGGGAATGATCAACTTAGAGAACAAAGAAGTGATGATTTGATGATGTAGAAAATTGAATGAATAGAATCACAATTCTCACTATTGTAATCACAATTTTAGGTTTTTCTGATGTTGAGAAGGTTCATTTTGTGTAGACTTACATCCAAAATTAATCAAGGACATACAAGTTAGAAAATTTCACCAAGTTTCTTTATCCCAAACAAAATCTAAAACATTATTTTGTGTGAAACAAATAAAAACTATGCATTATCTTTACATTGAGCTTGACCAAACCTACAAAATGGATTGTTGAGATATTTACATTAAGTATTAAATATAATTTTTGTTACCATTGAGTATCTATTGCAATAATGGGGATGGCATGAATTACATACTAAGTTGTCAAGAGGCCAATGCCAAATGTTCTCAAATAATAATCAAGTATAATATATCAATGTTGTAACCAATGGTAGATAACATATACACAAAACATTACCAATGCAACAAAATAACTCTGAATCAACATTGTGAGAGACCTTTATAGATATAAAACATGTGAACATAGAGAAAGAGAGATGTTCTCGTTTCCTTGGGTTCAATCGATGTTTATTTGTTTCTCTTCCTAGTTTTCATTAAACCACATGTCTATAGTTAATATTACTAACAAGTAGAATGGTGGTAACTTATCCTTGAATAGTGAGACATGTCATACAAAGAGGCTGAAAAGTCCCTTTAACATAAAGAATCAATGAAAAAACCTAAACATCCAAAACCCTAACCCCAAAATATGAAACACCAAATGGTTTATGGGCCCCAATGTGGTTAGTTGATATGTCAACTTCTTAGGGGTGTAACTTTTGCATATGATCTCCATTTTAGGTTCTTGGTAGCCCTCCAGAAAGTTATAGCCGAGAAGAAAACATTTTGATTAGCCTAGCATCGTAACTTCTGCATACGATATCCATTTGAGGTGATCGGTAGTCTGCCAAAAAATTCTAGCCGAGAAGAAAACATTATGAATATCCTAGCATCTACCTTTGGCTACATGTTGAGCACTGTCACACCAAAAAATGGTCGTTTAGAGCCTCAAAACAACTCCAAAGTTGGATCTAGACTCATTGCATGTGAACTCCATCAACACTCCATTAAATTCTTGAAGTCCAATCATTGCATGTGAACTCATTGCATGTGAACTCCATTAAATTCTTGGAGTCCAATCAGTAGCACTATATTCTTTGACGTACGGGATTGATCGAGCCAATGTTGCTGCCCGTATTGACATTGGGGTTAGCGACGTGGGGGATGCAGTTGGGGCCGACGACGTTGGGGCTGCAGTGGGGGCTGACGTTGGGGCCAACGACGTTGGGGTTGCAGTTTCCCATATTCTTTCATGTACAGGATCGAATTCGAAGTTTTCATTGCATCAGAAACCATTCAGTCACATTAAATGCTTTCAACCCTTGATTGTTATTGGTCTGTGGATTCTCTGTTGATTGCTACTGGCCTTTGGATTCTTTGGATTCTTCAGAATCCAAAGTCGGATCTAGATTCAATTGCATGTGAACTCCATTCATTGAATCGATTCGGATCTGGATTCATTGCATGTGAACCCCTCTCTTTTTGGTCTGTGGATTCTCTGTTGATTGCTACTGGTTTGGGTGGCGAATACATATGGATTCATAATGAAAAGTTGTAATATAGATATTTTAATTGATAAGAGTAAAGTAGCTATATATTTCATAAATATAATAATTATAAAGGAATACAGTTTTCCAATTTTTACAACATTAAACATTAAGCAACCAAAAAATAAATAAATTGTTATTGTTATTATACGTTCTCTCATAAAAAAATTTGAAGCTTCCAACGTACATTATGATTCATATCTTAAGCATATTTGTGATGTTCATTGTAGATTTCATCATAAATTAAGAAATTATTCTAAAGCTTGAGGACTTTATTGAGGGGTGACAATTCTATTGAAACACTATAAGAGCCATGAAGAAAGTCTACTCTCTTTATAAGCCTATAGAAACATGCAAGTGAGTGAATCCATTGCTTATTATTTAGGTTAAAATGTTTATGATTTGTAACTTTCTAAGATCCACACAAGCATAGAGTTAAAGGACATTATTCATCAAGATAACAAGATCAGCAAGTATGTTATAGCACATTGGAAAGGTATTTCAGAGAAATACACTTTAAGCCATCAAACTCTTACTCCGTCTACAATTTGACTGTGGCGAGCCAAAAAACAATGTTGAGGGCCCCAAAACAGACCTGGTAGTACAAAAAGATGTGCTGGCATGAAAACATACAAAATAATCATGTTGGATTGGGTTAGAGGACACCGGTATCCACCTGGAACATGTGTAGGGCTTCAAACATCCACATAAGTGTAGATCCCACAATTACAAAGAAGTATAGAAGAATGAGTTAAACTAAAAATGGACAAGAGGAGCTAGTTGGAATAGGTGGGCGGACACCAATATCCACTTGGATCAATCCTCCCTCTTAGGAAGCAATGGTCTCCATTGCGTTGAGTTCCCCCATCAGGTGAAGAAAATTATGCTAGATTTGGCCTGAGGTGAGCCACTTGCCTTGGTGTAGGAGATGCTCAACCTTGACAACCCAATAAGGCTGGATCCTCTGCTGGCAAGTTCCCTTGACCTATGTGTCAACTATCTGATCAGTGGATGCTTGTTCCATGTAGTCAGGGTTGAGCTCTTTTGGTGTCAGATGTTCTGCGATTTCTGAGGTGTCCAATAATGGTGGAAAATATGGCCAAAGGAGTTCCACATTGAAAATTGGGTGTAGGCCAAGGAAGGGTGGAGTGTTGAGCTCAAAATAATTGCTACCCATAGCCTTGGTGATACTGTAAGGCCCATAGAAAAGTGGGTGCAGATTTTGATGGGGCCCTATGAGACGTTCCTTCTTCAAATGTAACCAAACTTTGTCGCCAACCTGAAACTAGTGCGATACCTTGTGTTGACCATGGCACTTCTTGTACTTAGCATTGGATTTCTACAAAATCTCTTGGACCTGTTGGCGGATGTGCTAAATCTTCTCAATGAATTTGGTGGATTTGTTGGTCTAAGACTGAACATGGGAAGAGTCTGTTTGTGTAGTGGCAAGAGGTAGTGCAACATCAATGGGGCTCAAGGGTTGGAATCCCCACCCCACCTGAAATGGGTTATGGTCAGTGGAGCTATGGAAATCCCTATTGTAATTGTGTTGAACATAGGGGAGGCTCTCATCCCATGTACGTGGATGCTTAGAGTTGTACATGCACGAGATGTGCACAATCATCTGATTGAAGACCTCTGTTTGGTCATCTCTTTGGGGTTGGAAAGAATTGGATTTAGTGATCTTGGTGTCAAACTGTGAGTAGAGACTTGACCAAAATGTGCTAAGGAACCTATTGTCCCAGACATAGATGATGCTCTGCGGTATCCCAAAATGGACCCACACTTGTTCGAAGAAGAGCTTGGGAGTAATTTCTGCTGTGATATTCTTCTTGCAGGCTGTGAGGATGTCCATCTTTGAAAACCGATCAATGACCACAAATACGCAGTCATTTCCTTGCATGGTGGATAGAAGGCCATACATGTAATCCATTTAGATGGATTCGCAAGGCTTCTCGAGAGTAGGAAGAGGGGTGTATAAGCCTTGATTCTTGATGGTTGGCTTGGAAATGGAATAAGAAATGCAAGATCTGATATACTTGTTGATGTCCTATCAAAGTTTTGGCCAATAAAAATGTTTCTGAAGAATGGCCATGGTTTTCTCCATGCCAAAATGTCCTGCCATCTGGATGTAGTGGGATTCCCAAATAATATTTGCACACTCACTTGTAGGAACACAGAGATGGCCTAGATGGCATAATAGTCTATCCTAAATGTGAAAATCAATGATAGTCGCACCTGTACCCAAGACCTGATAGGTGGTGGCCAAGTCTAGATCTTCATAATAAAGTTGGGGCCACTCAGATGCCTCATGTCCACAAGAATGGAGCATAGTGGTCAAGGAAGCCACGAGAGGTCAATTGAGGAAATCAATGACACAATTTAAGATCCATGTCTTATACTCGATGTTGGTATGGAACTGCTGCAGGTAGGTGGACCATTTCTAATGGAGGTCATTCTGCAATTTCCCCTAAGTCTGTATGAATTACAAAGGCTTGCGATTAGTGTGGATGATTGTATCCTTTCCCAGAATGTAATGTTTCCATTGATGAAAAGCTTGTACAATGGAATACATTTCCTTGTCATAGGTGGGGTATTTCCGGACAACATTTAAGAGTGTCTCATTATGGTATGCCACCGCATGACTGTGATCAGTGAGAATTGCACCTACAACATATTCATATGCATCAGTCTCAATATTGAATGGTTGTTGCAGATCGAGAAAGGAGAGTATAGGATCTGAGCACAAGTGATGATTTAGATCATTGAATTCTCATTGTTGTTCCTTCCCCCTCACGAAATTTTCCCTGCCACTTCCCTTGGTCACCTGTTCGAGGGCCCATGCAATATGGGAGAATCCCAAACTGAACCATAGGTAGAAGTTGGCTAGTCCTAGGAACCTCTGAAGCTCAGTTAGTGTGGTCGAGGCTGGCTAGTCATGGATGACTTGGATCTTAGATGGATCAACATGTATCCCATGCTCATCAACAATGTAGCCCAATTATTGGACCCTGTTCATGCCAAAATATCATTTTTCCAGGTTGGCATATAGCTTGTGGTGCTGCAGAGTGCTTAGAACCTGTTGAATATGCCACATGTGCTCCTCCCAAGTTCTATTGAAGATGACAATGTCATCCAAATATACCACCACAAAAGAGTTAGTGAAGAGTCTCAATACATCATCCATCAACCTCATGAAAGTGGTTGGTGCATTTTTTAAGCCAAAGGGCATGACCTACCATTCGAAGATACCTTCTTTAGATTTGAAGGTTGTCTTCCATACATCAGTTGGTTCGTTGGGAACTTGGTGGTAGCCAGACTTGAGGTCAATCTTGCTGAAGAACTTTTTCCCCTTGAGTTGGTCAAGAAGGTCATCAATCCTAGGAATTGGGTACCGATTCTTGACTGTGATTTTGTTTAAGGATCTGTAATCAATGCAGAGTTGCCAAGTCCCATCCTTCTTCTGGACCAATACAATCAGGCTTTTCAAGGGGAGATGCTCGGTCTGATGTGCCCCTTTTGAATAATATCTTGGATATGACACCCGATATCATTATTTTCTGTCAGCAAGCGACGATAGATTGGTCCATTAGGTAGAGGTGAACTGGGGTTCAGATGAATTGGATGCTTGACTTGATAGTGCGTTGGTCTGGTGGGTGAGGAGAAGATGTCTCTGTATTCTTCCATGATCTTCTCCACTTGCTTCTGCTGCAAAGAGAGGATTTGTGTAGAGGCAATGGATGTGGCGACGACCTTCTACCTACTGTGAGAACATATCACAAATAAGACAAACTTCTCTATCTATGAAATGACCTTACTACATTGCTTAGCAGAGATTAAAGAAATAGCGGTACGCGACGCTACCTATGATATCCTGTACAATTTTCTACCCAAAGTAATAATAACACTGTGGGGTCTAGACTCATACACAACATGACGCTTCCACAAATATGGTTTTCCTAAGAGAACATCACAAACTTCAAGGGGATAAATATCACAAATACCTCATCTCTGAAAGGCTTGATGTCGTAGGGTAGACGACACAGTTGGTTAACACAAAGATCTCTTCCTTGGCAAAGCCAACCGAAAGTGTAGGGATGTGGGTGGGGTGTTACTGGAAAGTCTAGCTGCTTGATGACCTCTGTTGAAATCAAGTTCTTTTGACTACCTCTATGAACAATGAAATGAAGCGGATCCCACTTTACCCACATTTGTGAGTGAAAGTGGCGATCCCCTTTCTCTTGTTCTTTTGGTTCGCTTGGTCAGACTTTGGTGGTAGTGACAGTGGCACTGGGTTTAGCATCAATAATATGCTTCCCCCCTTCGGGATTTGATTCAAAATCAAAATTGGCCTCCGAATCGGAAGCCTTCATATCAACCACGAGTGACTTCTTGGAGAAACATTGTTCAGTGTTGTGCCAAGGGATTTTACGGTACTCACACCATTTTCCTGTGTCCTTCTTCATCTTTTCGTTACCCTTCTTTTGTTGTGGCTTGGATTGGTTATCCTGATAGTGTCCCTCTTTTCTCTATCCCTTGCTATGTGGGTTGGGGATGCCTTTTCCCTTCTTCAGATGTGGGGAGTGCTGGAACATATATATATTTCTAAACTTTTGGACTTTAAATAAATTTCATTCCTGGTTAAATAAGAATAAGACATGCATGATATACATCATTGATGAAGTATTCCATATAATTGAATGATCTTGAATCTCTTTGTATTTTTGGAGCCACCAAATGGTTAAAGAGCTAAGTCGCCAAAGTCTTCCTCGAAGCTTCGCGCTTCGGGCGTTTCAACAAGTCATAACTTTAAAAAGCCTGAAACCCGAATATATTTGTTATCACTTTTTCACCAACTTTTGAAAGACATGTTTCATGGTAAACATGTACATTTTAAATCTTCCCTGAGTCAACACGTGGCACCTTTCTCTGAGCTTTTAATCTGAAGATTCACATGATTCTAATTAACACTTAGCACCCCCTGGCCTCGACACATCATCTAAAATGTTGTCATCTTCGACACATCACTATGGGTAATATCCTTTCGAGAATATAATAAGGAACTAACTTTCAAATCCACGAAGTGGTAAAATATTGAAATATCAAATCTTAATTAATTAAGTTAATCTCGATAAAATATGGTTAATAAATTCATACTTCAGAAGTTTAGACATTTATCATCCCTCACATATTGAAATCTTCGAAGTCCGAACTTCCGAAACATTTCAAAATTAAAAGGGGTTAATTAAAACTAAAAACGATTATCCGATAATTAATCATTTCGCTGTTTCAGGTTTCGGGGATTCTATCTCGAGGTACTCATTAAAATCTCGAAGCCCGAATACCCAAAAAATTTTAAATTTAAACATCAATAATTAATATATTAAACAATATTATCTCATAATTAATTTCTCACAAGTTCACAATTCAAGAATTTTCAAATCTGTTTCATCCAAGTTCTCAATCACAAACCACCAATATTTATGGCATTAATTATGAATCAATGGCGATGATTTCAATATAGATTGCAGATCGGTGCCTAGATTTCCTCATTAAGGTAAATTAATTTTTCGTCAGTAAAGGTACTCATAAATCAATATGCTTAAGGTGAATAATAATATTGTATTTTGAATTATATTTTCATTATCGCAAAATAACAAGTTTTAAGCCAGCTGCATAAGCTCACACATTCTCCTGTAGCAAGTAACACAGTTTTGATTTCATTAATATCATGGCACCATGAAAAATGGATAAAGAAGATGGTGAGAGTGTAAATTCGAACACAGATGTTATCTCAGACACTTCACCGAGAGCCATAGATACTGTGAAATATTGGACACAGGTGTTCGATATTCTACAACATGAGTTGATAAATTGCTTAGAGGATTCAGGTGACAAAGTAACTAAAACCCATGCGACTAAATTCAACCATATAGCTGAGTTAGATATACACAAGATGGTTGCGTAGCCAAGGCTCATGTTGTATAACGACATAATAGGATGGGCCCTAGAGAACGTCGACATTTCAACCAGGAGCATTTGCAATTCACATAAGGTTGTTGTTGGGTCTTTTCGACCAGAGAATATACAAGTAATATATAAATTATTCCCCATTTTTAAACACAGTTACAATCTTGAATTCATAATGGAGTTTGACCAACAAGAGTGCACACAGTATGGGATAAAATACCCTAATTTAATCAAGGACTGGTGGGGGAATCCTGAGAAATTCAAAGCCAACTCTCACATCATATATGCCATAGCATCGTTAGATGCCCATATGATCTATGTGGCTATGATTCTATGTAGAATATTTAGGAAAATTGACTCCTCTCATTTCTTGCTGTCATGGGTACCAATTATGCATGAAGTGGTTGAGGGATATTCTTTCAACTAGGCCAAGATGTTATCAGACAACCTCGCCAAAGAAATCACAGGGTACCAATTGGAAAAGTCCAAAGGGAAACCTGCTCCTTTCTACATGTCGGCATACATCATGGATGCCATTTTGTTTATCACTCCTTTCCCTCTGATGAGCTGGAGATGGAACACAACCAACGTCGAGCCTATCGATTTATATCACTCCAAGTTGTGGGACGACAAAGCCAGATATTTCTTCTATGAAATCTTTCATTATGTAGTGGTGTCAATTCATATCACCCTATATAGTTTCCCACCTCCCAGAATTTCAGACAAAATCATGGATAACCTGGGAAAAATAGCAGACTGGTATATCGAGGAAACATTTTCCTATATCACGATTTTTGGGTGCTTGGTTCCCCCCCATGATCTCCCAAAAGTTTAACCAGATCGGCTGGTATGACAAAAGGTGGCTTATCATACCATGATAGGGGGAATTAGTAAAGAATTTAAAGAGGCCTAGAAAAAGGTATGGCCAACCTTTCCTTTTCAGGTTGGTATGTTTTTGTTGCAAGATTTCATCCATTTGAAAGTAGAGGTTGCAACTCTAGAAGACATCAAGTTAGTTGATATTGATTTTAAGAGGCACAATCCCCATAAGATTGTGGAATCTCACTTGGATCAACACAATTTAAGGAGGTATGTGCATGAGATTTCCCCTCAGGATGAAGTATTCAGGGGAGTCAGGTCATATGAGGAAGTATTGAGTAGAGTCTAAACTCTGTCTCCCGATCAATTAGCCAATTTCGACAATTTTCAGAAGTATAGAAAGAATATTTTTCGAAAGGTATTACAAGGGGAGCCAATAAAACCTTCATCTACATAGGAAGCTATGCCTTAGGTATTAGAGGTAGGAAGTTCTGACCAACAGAGTACTGAGGAAAATCCAAAGAATGTCGAAGTCTCAATGCAAGGAGTGGAGACCTCATTACCAAACCCACCAAGCTAAACCGGATATCAACACTAGATAAACCAGATATCAACACAACAAAGAAACAACCATCCACATAGATAGGTAGCCCCATTATTTCATTAACACTTTTACAGTCGATTCAAGGAAATCCCAATGACCAAGCATATTTATAGAGGACCTTACTCCGATTTCAGTCAAAGAAAAGTCTCCTTCGAACTTCTTTTTCAGTAAGAAGAGAAGGGCCATAGTTAAAAGAGAAATGCATAAAAAATATGGTACAACAATCAAAAGGCAAAGAATGTTGTATGATGGACAGGGTCTAGATGATACAAAATTATTTAGGGAAATGGTAGGCTCATTAGGTTCCTTTTCCATGGCCAATCAATGTTCAATAGAAAATCTAGTGAATTAGCTAAAATAAAGAAATCTGTTGGTAAGGAAGTTGTAAGACTAGATGACGACCATGGAAAGGGATGTCAGAAATAAGATGAACAAAGAGTTTGAACAAGTCATAGCCGATGACAAACATGAGATCCAACAATTGATATCTAACCTCGATGAGCTCCATCAAAACTCACAGGACAACAGAGAGTTGGTCACTTAATAAGAAGAATTAATCAAGCAACTACAAGCCAATGTATACTTGGTTGAAGGTACAACAGTAGATATGTTATCTTTCCAAGCTAAAGCACTGGAAGTACATGAGAAGTCAGAATCAACCGAGCAAGATCCTTTTACAAAAGTGGAAGCAATTCAAAATTGTTACTAGGTGGTAGACCTTTCCCCGAGTAACATTTACATTAAAGAAAGGGAAGCCCGTGCAACTCGGGATAAGTTTAAAAAGGCTATCTATATAGTACCAAAATATGATGTATCAAAATCTCCTCAACTGTCTCTGTCTTAGCAAATTAGAGGTGACATAATTTTGAAGGCCTAGGAATCAAATCTTGCCGAAAGAAAAATATTGGCCAGAGAGGTACACAAATTTTGTCTAGAAGAAATATCTTCACTAGACAAAGGTCTACTTGATGTTGAAGGAAATAATATCTCTGAAGCCCTGGGAAATATTGACATAG
>SNQJ01S0073026.1:6409-44319 GCA_010110895.2 Picea sitchensis | reverse complement strand
CAGATTTGTACTTGGTTATCTTGAATGTCATTCTTCATATCTTGATTATTTTTGTTGTAACTGATATCTAGTTTCTTGAAGCACTGGTTTATTTAGAGGCATGATATGTTATCTTCTTGCTTAGCCATCCTTAGTTATCCCATTGATCCACACTTTTATTATTTATAACTTCTTAAGTTACCAAGCATTCTTAGCCTACAACCCTAAGGATTTTCTTCGAGTGATAACAGGCTCCAATTTACCTACCCCCAACAAGTCACAATCTTGTTCATAAAGGAGAACTAAATCAGCCTCAGAAAAAAACACGCGGTTTGACATGTTTGTCATATTGAGCTTTGAAACATTTCTTTTGAGTTTTTATGACTAATGCAACATTACAATGAGTCTCATATAATTTCATTAAATACAAGAGATGTTCTTCCTCGACTGTGGTGTTGGAGAGAAATTTGACAACTAGTTTCAAAGATGGGATTTCACATTCAATCAGAAAAATGTCTTCAATAGAATACACTAACTAGAAAGGCATGAACCCTATGGCATATTTAATGGATGTCTGATAGGCCCATAATGCCGAAAAATGAATTGTGTTCCATCTTGACTTGTGAATCCCTACCATCCGTCGAAGCATACTGGTTAAAACCTTGTTGATTTCTTTAACTTAGCCATTGGCCTATGGATAACAAGGGGTTGAGTTTTCATGTTGTAAACCCAAATTATCAGTAAGTTCAGACATCATAAAATTGTGAAAATGGTTGTCATGGTCAATGATGATGACCTGGGGGACACCAAACCTAGTGACGATATGATTGAATATGAACAACATTGCAGTTTTCCCAGTATTATCAAATGTAGGCATCGCTTCGGCCCATTTAGGGAAATAATCTACAACTACAATAATGTATCCATACCCCCCGATCGAGTGAGGGTTAATTGTCATGAAGTCAATGCCTCATTTAGAGAATGGACTAATGGAAACTACAAGACAAATAGTAGTAGGATGTGATTGAATCTTATTGTTATATGTTTGACAAGCGTGGAATTTTTGAACTGCAATAATGAAATCCTTAAAGAATGAAGGCCAGAAATAACCATATTGGAGGATATTTTGGGTAGTGGCATACCCAAACATATGACTGCCACATGCTCCAGAATGACAGTCATTTAAAGATTTCTCGGATTCATCATAGGTTAAACATTGTCGAAATATGAAATCAATGCCACGACGATAAAGGTTATCACCAAGGATAATATATTGACGAGCTTGATACCTAATACAACGACGATCTATACGAGAAAGATAAGGCCGAAATTTTTTTATTTGGCAATAAATGATAATATCTCCATACCAAATATCATCTGAACTGATCAGAAAGAGAGACTCATCGGGAAAATAATCTTCTGCCACAGTTTCTATCTCAGTGCAGGGAAGGTCACATATCAACTCAACAAAGATCAAAGATTTATTTGACTTGGCTCGCTCAAATTCCAAATCAAACTCCTAGAGAATCACTATCAATTTGGAGTATTTTCCCCTGAGAAAATGTTGAGTAAGGATATGTTTCATAGGGTTGCAATCAGAAATAATCATGGTTTTGCGCAATAAGATATAGTGATGAAAACGTTGAACAACTTGAACAGACACGAAGGACAATTTCTCCACATGCATGTATTTGATTTCGGTGGTTGTAAGACTCCGAATTAAATAATAAATAACATGTTCATCGTTCAAATCATCCTCTTGGAATAGAACCATGGCTACGGTAGAATCTGAAGAAGCCAAGTATAAGAAATAATCTCGACTATAATCGGGGGGGAATATAAGTGGTGTACATGTTAATGCAAGTTTCAAAGCTTCAAAGGATTTTTTGGTAGTGTCTTCCCATATAAAATAATGATCCTTATTAAGAAGTCGAGTGAAACATTTCATTAGTTCAGCATAATTGGGAATGAATCATCGTATAAATTTTGTCCTCCCTTGCAAACTTTGGAGTTGGCGTAAGGTAGAAGGAGGAGGAAAATTAAAAATAGCTTCAACCTTCAAAGGATCCATCCTGATCTCATGCGTAGAAACAATAAAGACGATAAGTCGCCTAGACTCCACACAAAAAACACATTTATGTGGATTAAATCGTATGCGGTAATATCGACATCGTAGGAAAATGGCTCGTAAGTGTGCCAGGTGATCTTGACGACGCATGGAATGCGCTGGTAAGTCATCTAGATAAGGTTGTACAATATGCTTAATATCATGAAAAGCATAAGACATAGCGCGTTGAAAAGTCACACCAACATTCTTGATACTGAAAGGGAGTTTATGGTATGCTTAGGTACCCCAAGGGAAAATAAAAGCAATCTTATGTTGATTTGTGAGTAAAATATTGATTTGATTATAGCCAGAGAATCCATCCATCAAAGAGAATATTTCACTCTCGACACAATCGTCAACAATTTGGTCAACAAAATGGGTTGGATAATTATCTTCAGGACAAGCCTTTTTAATATCCCTATAATCAACACAAACATAGATCGTTCTTTGTTTCTTCGTAACTGGAACAAGATTGGACACCCAATTAATCAATGCTACAGGGTAGACAAAACCATCTTTAAGAATTTTTTCAACTTTGAGTTTAATCGCAATGAATTTTTGTGGATGAAATGGGTGAAGTCGTTGACAAACAGACTTAGTGTCAGGGTATGTATTCATTTCATGTACAACGATATCTGGATCAGCTTCAGGAATCTCTTCATAAATCCATGAAAAAATGTCACAAAATTCTTGGAAAAGGGCCTTGTAAGTTTGGATCTCATCAGGAGAACATGAGGAACCTATATCAACATTTTCCACAATGTCAGGCTTAATAGAAATATCTAGAGGGATGGTAGGTGAAATATTTCCCAAGTTCCCTTCACACAAAACATCATGTGTTTGTTCAGAAAATGGGGGAACAATAATGACTGTAGATGGATTCAAAATCCGTTGGTAACTCTCGATAGTCTCGGGTTTCAGGAAGAGGATAGAATGATGATGCCCATCATCCCATGGGGTTTCTTCCATGGACATAACTTTCATGATAATTTTATCGGTGTGGAATACCATGTGAAACGGATCATGAGACATATAAAAGAGAGAATGAGGAGAAGGAGTTTTTGATTGAATAGCTTGGTAGGATAATTCCATCGGACTTTGAGGAATTTGGTCTCCATAACGAAGGCAGTCTTCCAAACTAGGGGCTATCCAAGGGTCATGTGACTCAAGGATTTCACTAACACTGGTCGAAATCATGTTAATAGAAGCGATAAGAGAAGGAGGAATATCGGGTGGTGGGATGGAGAAAGTTCCCATTAACGAGGAATATTTTAAAAGACCCACCCTGACATTCTCATAACCAGGAGGTGTCTTCACTATGAAGGGAACATTACTAGTGTGTGAATCTAAACTAAAAAAGGTGAGTTGATCTACTATAATGACTTTACCTTGGTGAGGGAAACGTATCACACAGAAAAGAGTAAACACAACTTCTCGCATAGCATCAATCCAACTGCGGCCTAGTAAGAGGTTTTAATCAAGAAGTGCATCAAACACCTCAACCTCAACAGTAACCATTTTTCCTTCTAACGCAATAGATAATGTAGGACGAACACCATAAGGTTTAAACCCTATACCATTAAAAGTTTTTAAAGTGTTGTGTGACTCGGTAAGGGAAGGAGAGCCAATGTATTTCCAACAAGTGACGAAAATGACACAAGTCGAAGCTCCTTCTTCAATAATTGTTCGACAAATATTCTTATTTTCCACAATTACTTGTATTTGAAAAGATAATTTATGAGGGAGTCTTGGAATGTGATCTTCCAAGTCAAATATTATAAAATTCATATCAGTAAGATCAATTCCACCAATAGCCTTTAACATTCCCTTTCGTTGAGTAGGACAACTTTGAAGGACTTCAAGAGCCAACATTACAGAAGGTGTCTGTGCAAGATATTCTATAATACTGTAGTTTTGAGTGGCATGCACATGTGGGTTAAATGACGACTTACAAACAACGCCCTTAGGAGGTGGACGAAGAAATTTATCTAGACCAGGTCATTTGAGATGAAGAGGACCATTGGGAGGTGAAGTGGATGGAAGAGGTTGAGCCAATGGAGAAGATGAATCATCGAATTCATCTTTAGAAGAAGAATAATATTTGGTTCAAGTAGCGACTGCAACTTCATTTTTCTTGGAGTCACCGGTACACATAAGTACATAAGAGGTGGTAGAGGGAGAGGTTTGGTCATGAATAACCAATTGAGATTGTTTTTGAGAAGGAAAATGTTGTGACAAAATGACAGGTGTAGGAGGTGTCTCGGTTCCTTGCAGGAACTTAGTAACCTCTGCACATCTTGGACAATCTTTCGTATAATGGTCCTCACCATAGATAAGACAAGGATAACAAGTATTTTTCTTTTCTTTATCCTTAGTAGGATGAGTCTTGGGTTTGTCGGATTGTTGATTATTAGTTTTATCCTCTTTGTTCTTACCCTACCCTTTCTTTTTATTTTGATATTTATCGGTAGACATAGACTGAACTGTATTGACCTTAGAGGTTTTACCAGGAGAGGGAGTCGGAGGAGTAGCATTTTGTACATTAGTAGTAGTAGAATTGGGATTGGAATGGTTGGCTTGTTTGGATTGAGCCTCATCATGAAAAGTGCCAATCACACCATCAACAACATGATAAGCTATTGGAGGTGTTGGGGTTGGATTTGTAGATGGTCGAGGAGCATCAAGGATCAAGTCATATAACGTGCTCATTTGAGAATAAATGAGATCCAAGTATTGAGCACGACTAATCACCCGCTCTTCAATGATGACACCTCCCATGGAAACATCACAAGATATAGGATCGATGAGTGATTTGGTAAACCAATTAGCCAATAATTTATTAGGAAGGATAACTTTAATTAATCGTTGTCTCCTCCTCCACTCGTGAATATGATCTAAAATGTGAGTTGAAGAGTATCATTTAAATGAACTCAAAATTTCGGTTCATGTCTCATATCATATCGTTAATTGATAATGTATCAAGAAATCCATAGCTAAGGTGTTGAAGTCATTGAAGAAACCTCATGGAAATTCAATATACCATTTGGGAGTCCAACCTATAAGAGTGCGTTGGAAAATACGTGATCGGATGGAGTCATCGATCAAGGAGTTATATGAACACCAAAGATGAAATTTCATGACGTGATTGTTTGGGTCTTCTCCCGATCAATCGTCAAACTTAGAAATGTATGATGGTAATTTGACAGGTATAACTGACCAATAAGGAGTATGAAAGATGGGATCATTAAAAATCCTAGATAAATTTGGTAAATCCAAAGTAGCTAGAAACGACAATTGTCTATTTACTTGAGGAAATTGGTAAATTTGGGGAGACAATCTCGTAGGTATAATAGTAGGACCATGAGAGGTTTGTAAATAGTTAGAGGGTCCTGTCAAATTTGGTGGTGGAGGGTTTTGAGTCAAATAGTCAACATTTTTTGGTTGATTCGGTATGCAACTTTGGAAAGGAGCATTATATTGAAAATATTGACCCCAGGTAGGATTTACGGAGCCTGGATAAGGTTGCCCAGAATTAGAGGGTACAAAAGAACTTAATTGAGGATTTCCCCCCCAGGCAGTTGTTGATTTCCTTGGAAAGGGAAATTCCAAGGTTGAGTTTGTAATCTAGGTGTATAATACCCGTAAACTGGGTTATGACCCCCAACTTGGGGTTGCCCCCCAACTTGAGGTTGACCTCCAATAGGAAGTTGAAAATAAGAAGTGACAGAATGACTTGTGCCTCCAAGTTGATTGGATATACTTGGTCCAAGATGATTAGATCCTCTAGGTGGTGGAGGAATGATAGGCCCTCTGGATATAACCTGGGTAGGTGTGGGAACAAAACCGCTAGCAACATTATACCTAGGTGGAACAAAAATATTAGGTCCTTTGGATGGACCCTGGGTAGGATTAGAAATAGAACTATTAAGAGAATTATACCCAGGTTGAAGTGAGGTATTTTATCTAAGTGGAAGTGGTGTTCCAAAAGGAGATTGAGTTGTTATTGTACTTCTGACAGAAATATATGTAAATTGTGGGACTGAGGTAGAGCTAGTAAGCTGGAGAGGAAGGATTGTATATGTACCTACCAACAATGGGTCTGAAATCGTAAAAAAATTACTTGTCATGTCAGTAAAATGATCTAAAGGTACTGTATAAGCAGTATAAGTAATAGGTGTATGTGATGACATAGGTTGGTTTGGACTCATTCCTAGTTTGTCAAAAATATCATGTCTCGAGGAGGTCCTCCAAAAAGAACGGACGGGGACTGGACTAGGATTAAAAATTCTAGAAGTATGAACCAAAGTTATAAATGATTCACTCTGAAACAGTGCATCATCCACACTAGACTCTACGAAAGGTCCATAAGGTATTCTAATATAGTCTTCAACAACAACGTCCCTCGAAGAATTTATTCAGATCAAAATTGGGTCTTGTAAAACATTCAATAACATATTTACAAGGAGTGATGATTCAACCAATGGAGTAGAAATCATGATCTTATAGGACACGTCGTTATTGACTACTCCTTCAGGAGGAGGACCCTCTGGTGAATTAGGAAGCAAGGGGGTGTATTCTTCTGATTCTTCTGGAGGTAATCCTTGCATCCTACGTGAATGGAAAGGGTCATTTTTTGCCACACCGAATAAAGAATGAAAGAAATCTATGGCCAACTAAAGGAAACAAACAAAAATACACTAACAAAATCTAGATATCAATCACACAAACAAACCTTCTTATTTTGAAATCACTAGTTGGTGATGAAATCCAACATTGTGAGATCAAGACAAGAAGGGGCTGGGGTAAATCGGGTGGAAAAGTTATGTTGATGACCTACTTAACAGACTTACACCCTAATGAAATCTCCCACACATAATCGTGGGTATACCCTCCAAGGATACCGAGTGAGTTTGGCCAACGTCGATTCCAGGTACTATGAAGACTTTCCCCTCTAGATTCACCTCGTGTAAATACCCTAAATAGATAGGCTACTAAGGTTACCAATTACAACAATTATTCTTGTGGAAGCAGTCGACAGTTTGATATACGTGTAAAGGTATGGTATCTAAGCCCGAAATCGACTCGAGAAGGTCCCCATAGGATTTTTTTCTCAAGTGACCCCCAATAATACGCGCATTCACTACACTAGGATAAACAAAGCAGGGTGAGTAACTCTCCTGGCCTTAATTCGACCTCATGATTGATCCTTGTGTTAGAAGGGCTTCCCAGGAAAAAATGTAGCAAGTGGATTTAACTCTCCCTATCACAAGATACTATTGTGTTTTTTTATTCTTTTGAGAGTATTCCTCACAACCTATTCCAAGGTGTTATCCTCAGCTAATGTTGGTGTATAAGAGTTCTAGAAAACAAAAGTTGCTAGATAGATTTTAAAATTACACTGAATTTTAATGGTTGTTGCTTAACTCAAAAAGGAAGTGAAGATGAAACTGATGAATTGTTTGACCTTGAATCAACAATATGCAAAGAGAGATGAGATGCAATATTTTAGTTCAATGAACTCTAATTACATAAGGGCGAAGTTTTTCTTTTTCCAGAATACAACAAGTTTCAAAACACAATTTCTTCAATCTTTGAATCATCTTGATGCCAAACAATCAAAGCTATCAAATTTTCCAATTTTCTCTTTTTAAGAAAACACTTGACTGCAAAAATTTCTTGTAAACACTACCAATAGAAAAAAAAAAACTTCAATTGTTTTCTTTTCAAATAAAAATAGAGATCTGAATCAAAAAGAAAAAGTTGTCCAAGAATATGAATGCACTCACATTTTCAATTTCCCAAAATTTAACTCATAATGCAACTAAAAATGTAAAAGTAAGAAAACTTATTTTTCTAATGCAATCAAAAATCATTTTCAAATCAACAACAATCCAAAACTCAAAAAAGAGATCAATAACAACTTATCTAGAAAGCACTCAAGGAAGCTTATGAAAAAGACTCTGAACACTTGAGAAATGATCAAATTCAGCTAAAGGATGCAAACCAAGCTATGAATAATGACTCAACAGAACTAAAGGTCATCCCAAGAAATGATGATAAATATGGGCAAAGAGGAAAAATTGACTATCACTCAAACATTTTCTACAGGAATCATCGCAGGAAGAAAAAAGACATAGTGTGACGATCAAGGATCGTCACAGGCAGCAAAAACACACAGTGCGACGATCAAGGATCAACACAGGCAATGAGAAATACACGGTGTAACATTATCGCACTAGTTTCTATAGGCAAGGTGCGTCGATGACTGAAAATACAAGAAAAATGAAAAGAGCACAGGCTTTCCAAATGAATTTTCAAGACCAAAGAGTCAACATGGATCACCCAATGACTCAGAGAATGAAAAACAACCAAAAGAAGGTAAGACAAAAGAAAAAAAGGAAGCAAAATCCAAAAGAGGATGATCCCTAGTATGGTTGCCAATTTTTTTATTGGAAAGATCAGTAAGTACGGACAGAAACTGATCTCCCTAACTTCAACAAGAAATTAGAACAAAACATAACAGAATACAAGCTTCTCCTTAGATTTCATTGTGATATAAACTAGTTTGATGAAGGATAAATGACATACCATTTAAACGTCGTTTGATCCTCACTAGTGGCATCCTTGCTCCACCCTTAGACTTGTGGGATATTGGACCTGTTAAGAGACACAAACCAACAAAGAAAGAGAGCAACCATATATATATTCCAATGAAATCTACATATAAGATTAAAGAGCTATGCAATAAAAATGAAGACACTTTTATAGGGAAGGAATATATTTCTACATTATATTAATTAAAGTGGAGAATACAACTTATGCCTTGATGTTGCAAGGTCCCTTCCAATGGCCCTTTTCCTCCACACACAAACCTTTTCTCTAATTCTTTTTATGAAGAGTATTCACAACTTGACTTGGAAAACTAAAGCAAAGCTATCTCAAGTGCAATATTTAGAAGAATTCTTCATGCATAAGCCAACCTAGCCTTTCCCATGAGAGATCCCTCTTTTTGTAGGGTGAAGAGGGATGGATGAGGAGATTAGGATGATCCCACTAAATCAGAGAAGTGATTAAGTTCCAAACCGATAAGATACCACCTCATCTTATAGAATATTCCATTCTAGAACTTTTGAGAATTTCACCTTTTTCCCTTGTTTGAGCATCATCGCACCCTAAGCACAAGCAACCTGCGACGACATCGCAACCCATTTTGGTGCAACATGCGATGATCAAGCATCATCACATGCCAAGCATTTATCAGGGTGTGATGATCTCCTTTGATAGGGTTTTTAAGAAAAGAAAGATGATTCAATTTCTCAGGGAGAAAGTCTCATTTCTTCAGTAGTTTCAGGGAACATAGAAGTAAGAAGTACACATATCATCGGTGATCAAGGGGTGACCAAAATAATGTGTACACATGTGTCCCTACCTCCTTATATCCCAACTAATGATGTTTGGAATGATGTTGTTAATCCCCCTCAAAATCAAGTTCAAGGATGGTCAACAGTCTCTTTTCCATTACCTCCTCCTCCACCTAAGGGATCTTCCCTACACATTGCATCAGAATCCTCCCATTCACATTCAACCCAACCATTAAAAAAGATAAAGTCTCAAGTCGAAGAATTAGATCCTAGAAAAGGTAAATGGCATGCCCATTCTGTTGAGTCTGACCAGTCAGTAACTTCCTCACACTTAGTTACCTCTCACTCCCAATACCCCAAGCATGAAGATAGACATATCTCTTTTGTAGATATGCATCCAAAAGCATCAATAGAAAAAGGTAAATCATCTATACATGCAGGTCCCTAGGTCATAAAGGTATCAAAGTCACAGGGAAGTGAACAGAGGCAAAATTCCTCACATAAGAGATATGACTTATAATTTCATAATGTTATTCTATGATAATTTCACTGTTGAGGACGAGCTTATTTATTTTTCTAGAGAGTAGTATGTTTTGGACAGATCTGTGAATCAGTTTTTGGATATTTCACACCAGTATTTTTTGGGCATATTGTTGACACATTTCTTTTTTATATGAAAAATATTGCAGCAACCTTAGTCTGAATAATGGTTGGCATATTTATTTTGATATATAAATGTATATATTTTCATATTTGGGAGTCACAAGTGTGTTTTGAAATATTTCATGCAATCTAATTGGGATGTATATTATGTTGATGTATTGATTGTTTTGATACATAATTATTTGATGGGGGAACAAGGGGGTATGTTGAAAATTAAACAAATAATTTTTGGGGTGTCCCCACGTATTAGTTAATATTTATTTTACCCTTATCATTATTTATTAATATTTAATTATAAGTTGTCCCTATTTAAATCAAATTAGTTAATAACTTAACTAAAAGGTAGTTGGAACTACTCAAACTACTTTTCAAGAGATAAATGAAGAATTCAAGGGACAAGCAAGGAGGGAGGACATAGAGACAAAAACTCTAATAAGGTTTGTTCTTGATCTAGAATGAGATTGCATTACTACGTCATTCATTTCTGAAATACTTCAAAGAAAAAGACTTCTTATTGATAGCAGGGTCTTACTGAAGGTGGTAAAAGGGAGGATTGAGAAGTATTGATTATTGACATGCTTATAAGTTTGATCATCTATTTATGATAGTCTGTAAATCCTTATTGGATTTCTGAATTGATTTTCAGTGCTAATTATGAATATTATGTGGAGTTAAAGTAGTGGTAAATTGTGTCTTATTTATCCATTTATTTTCCAGTCTTGTTTTTTACTTGGGAGGCACCAGTAATATTTGTGATGATGTAACCTTTGAACTCTAAGTATTTCCATAGTCCTTACCCATTCTGGGTATGAAATAATGTATTTGGAAGTGTTCCAAAATTGAATGAATAAAACCACTTGATGGTTTTGAGGTATCATTTTGGATTATGTGTATGATCTTATTTCAGATTTTTCTATTATCATAATTGTTCATCAAACCGTTTATGATAATTTGTTTATCTTTCTTTATCACAAATTAACTTAAAATACAACATTGATCTCAAGAGAATATTTCTTCAAGGTTAATTGATAATTTTGCAAAAGGGCTATAAACATAGGGTAACAATCTCGACTATCTTTCCTTAGCCTGGAAAGATTCAAAAATGTTGGTATTAGGATAGTCATCCCTTTTCATCAACAGAAATCACAAATGACTTCCCCTCTAGTCTTGGCACTATGTCCCAAAACTCATTCCTCATAATAGAGGTGTACTCCTCTACCATGTCATCCCACCATGCTTGTTGATCTACTACTTCCTCAAAATTGCAAGGATCAACATCAATGATGTTACTCATAAGAACCATATAGTTCATAAACCTCCTCAGAAGCTTGTGTTCTCTCACCGCACTCTTAGGATCCTCACCAACATCCTTCAATGTATGTAATAGCCACCTGGTTCTCCTGAAAGGATTGGAAGGGGATAAATCCTCCTCCCCACCTGAATTTTGAACTTCTAATTGTTGCTCATCCTTCAGAGTTTGTTGCTCCTTGTCCTCTATCACTATTAATGATTCATACAATATCCTAGATGCCAATTTATCCTCAAACTTAACATCTCTGGTCACAAATTTCTTCCCTGACACTAGAATTAAGATCCTATAAACCTTCAATGTCTCATTGAACCCAAAAAATATACCCTACTATCCTAAAGACTCCATCTTCATCCTCTTCTCCATAAGAACATGGATGTAGAATGGAAAATCAAATATCCTCAAATATCTATCTTTGGCTTCATCCCTGAGAATGCCTCCTCTAAAGTATTATCACCCAATATCCTGAGAGGAATCATGTTATGTACATATACCATCATGTTACACATGTCTTCCCAAAGAAACATAGGCAACTCTTGGTCATGTATCATATCCCTGGTAGAATCAACGATGGATCGATTCTTCCTCTATGAAACCCCTTTCTATTGAGGATTGTATGATATCGTCATATCCCTCTTGATCCCTTCCTCCTTAAAAAATATTTGAAGTAATTGAAGGTGTATTCTCCCCCATTGTACAACCTCAAGCCCTTTATCTTATTCCCTGTTTGGTTTTCCACCTGATCTCTAAACTCCTAAAACTGACTGAAGACCTCATCCTTGGTCTTCATAAAGAAGAACTAGGTTTTCCTAGAAAAATAATCAATAGATGTCACACAGTATGATGATCCCTATACTAATTCTATTGAAATTAACCCACTCACATTTGAATGGATAAGATCCAAAATACCCTTGGACCTACTCTCATTGCTCGAAAAAGTATCCTTTCATTCTTTCCAAGTGCACACCCTCTGCACACTCCTTGTTTCTCACTATTGAACTCTAGAAGACCTGTAACAATCCCCCTCATAATCATCAATTCCCTATAGTGTATGTGTCCCAACCTCCTATTCCAAAACTCACATAGATTTTCATTTTCATGTACCAAATCCTGAGCAGGCTTGCCCTATAACCTATACAAAGCTCCCTCTTTAAACCCAACGACCACTATTTTGTTTGAGCTAGATTTCTCTAGATGTATGATTACTTTCCCTCTATCAAAAGTAACAGAAAAATACATGTCCACCATAGCTGAGACTAAGAAACAATTATTCTTCAAACTGGGTATGTAAAGCACATCTTCCTCATCCGATGAACCTCCTAACTCAAGTTGGAATGTAATTTTTCCATCTCCCTTCACTACAAACTTGGCATCATCACCAATATCCACGTGAACATTTGAGTCCCTCTCCATCATACTTATAAATAGCGCATGTGCTTATATCATCTAACAAGATGCACCACTTTCCAAGTACCAAGCACTCCTAGTAGTTGTGTTGGTATAAAGGAAAGAAACCATTGAGAAATCCTCTCAAAATTCATTGCAAACTCATCTAGATCCATCTCTATTGATGATGGTGTCTATGTCTTTCCTTTACCCTTTTTCTTCTCTCGACTACTGAGATGCATAATTTCCATTATTATGACACGAGAAGCACTTGATTTTACTCAAGTTATTCTTATTCCTTGGTTGTGATGTTCCTCCATCACTATCACCCTTATTGCTAGACCTCTTTCCTTTTCCCTTCTTTGTCTTATTGATAAGATCCAAGTTCTCATCATTTCTTCCCTACTCATTGCTCTTAGACTCCTCCCAAGTCTCTTCCTATATGAAAGCATCCCAAAGTCTCTTCCAATATAGGATATGTTCATGAGTGTATAATCCCTTGAAAAATGGTTCCCATGACTTGGGAAGACCATTCAATGCGACATTCATGAGCTTTGTGTCCTCTATTTTCTCCCATGTGGCTACAAGTTGATCACACACATATTTGATCCTCATGAAATAACTGGTAATATGGTTAGATATAGATATCTGCACCGATATGATTTTATTCATTAATACCAAATTCCTTTTCATGTTAGTGCTTTGGAATAAACCTACCAAGGAATCAAACATATTTTTGGTTGTCTTCTTCTTAGATAGGTGATGAATTAGATGATCCTTCACTAAATCCAAGAATACTTTCCCATATTTGATCTTCTTCTTATACTGAACTTCCAAATGTGAAGGATCTATCGGTGTAACAACTATGTTGTTGTTGGCCCTCGACCAAGTTTTGAGAGAACATTGGTCGTGTTTGACCATTTTTGGGACTTCGACAAGCTGGTCGAAGATGGAGCACCCAGGCGAAGCGGAGATCATGGGATCTCACTTTTTTTGCGGGATTTTTGGGATTTTAGGGTTAATTTAACAAGTATGGGATGTCGGCCCATGGGTTTGCCCATGTTTTAGGACTTTTTTTAATGTATAAATAAGTATCTAAGTGATTGTAAGAGGGGGTTGTTGGCTATGTGCACAATATGTCATAAGAAGTAGATCTGGTTGGCTTCATGCAAGTATCTGTAAAGTCCTAGCTAAGTGCGAGTGATTGTAAGCAGCTTTGTGCAGACAGACTGTGTAAGGCTCTGTGCCTTGACCTAATTTTGGGGAAGGTGGATCTAGTGCACTATGCACAGATCACTTTTCCAGTGTGAAGTTATCTCTGTGGCTCTGTGCCTGTAATAATATTGAAGGAGACTAATAAATAAGAAGAAGAGTTGGTGGATGTAGCCCCACACTGGGATTAACCACGTATATCCTATGTTGATGTGATTTGTGCGATGTTGTTGATATTGTTTATGTTGTTTATCTGTTAGTGTATTGATCTTTATGTATGTTAGATAGATGTATGTATTTTTAGTGCTCTATTGATGATAAATGGATGCTAGATCTGGTACAATACTATGTGATAAGTGATGAAAAGTACTTGATCTTGGTTGCTACTGCATTTCTCTGTATCTAGGGTTTAATATTATGTGAATGGATTTATGAACTAATGCATGTCATTGGCTAAATGCTCTAATAAGTGTTGTAATCACAGATCTATGTATTAGCTAGGTTATAGACACCCGATTCCTACAAACCCCCCTACCTCTACCTCGGGTGAGACTTCCTCTGCTTCGCAGGTGTTGCCAAAAGGGTCGGTAGTTAGGGTTTTTTTGGTGCATTGTTGAAGAGTTGAACCTTGGGTATGCCCCTGTGCCAACAAATGGTTCTGTTGTCGGGACCTGAAACTATGATTGTTGGGAATTGGAGAAAAGAGAAAGCTTTGTGTGTATATTTGTTGCTATAGTGCGCAGTATTATACATTACTTGTGGAAGTTTGTGCTAAGAAAGGAGCCAGATATGAAGAAAAGAGGTAAGATCTTAAATTTTTGTGCTTTGATAAAGGTAAGATAAATGGAAATTTTTGCTTCGGAGTATGAATATAGGTATGTTTGATAGATTTTGTTCTAGTCTAAAAACTAGGGCACAACTAGAAGAGAATCGATCTAAATAGATTTGATAGAGATAGTGACAGATGTGTTATTCCTATGCATAGAAAGAATTTTTGGACTAACAAGTGGATGCAGGAACCTAGAAAGAATTGATGCAGATTACAGGTGCATCACTGTGATCCTAGTGCACAGTACAAGAAAGGTTTGGGATCGTTTAAAGGAAAGAGAGGATTGACACTGTGTTATAATTGTAGAAGATCGGGACATATTGCTAAGGAATTCCTTGGTACAGGTCTTATTTGTCTCTGTTCTACGTTGTAAAATCTATTGGTCACTTGAGTTGAGGATTTCCCTAGAATGATTGCCAAAGTTGAAAAGATGAACATGAGATAGAAAACTATGAAGGTCAAAGAATGAAGGATATGTTAGAAAACCAAAAGGAATATGAGACTATGTTGGCCCACGTTAAAGCTGAGAAAGAAACATTGAATGATCACGAGACATGGGTTTATCAGAGATCTTAAATGAATGATCACAGAGACATCAGTTTACCACAGATCTTAAAAGAGAAATAGTGCATATAAACAAGAATAGGATACTTTGACATAGACTGTGTCTTGGATGAGGAAACAAAGGTGAATATCACGCTAGAAAGCACTTGGGAAATTTTGGGAAATCCTGTTATAGTACCTTCATTGGGAAGAATAGGCTTGTTTAAAGGAAATATGATAACCCTATGTGGAAGAGTTACTAATGTACCTATGATTTCCCATGGAACATCGACCAAAGAAGAATTTGAAGTCATTAATTTTGTTGAGAACAACACCCCTTTTGCACTTTTGTTAGGAAAGACCTTGATTGCGAAAGATCAGATTCGAAGGAAAGCAGAGGAAGAAGCTACAGAGCAGAAAAATAAATAATTAAGGGACTTCATAGCTAAGAGAATAGAGAGACTAATACAAGAACAAGAGGACAAGTCAAAGAAACACAAGACAAGAGAGTTAGCTGTCGAAGTTAAAAGAACACGGGAAGGCTTAAAGAACCTGTCCATACAGGAAAGAAGTGCATTCACCCCGGAAATAGTAAGAGAAGAGGTATTACCCTTGAGACCTTTGGAAGACCCTCGGTAGTGCGAAGTTACTACGCTAAGGGAAGAAAAGAATAAGAATGTAAAGAGGAACCTAGAATCTCATATCACAGGAAAGAAGGCCAGAAATCTCAGTAAGAAGAAAGAAAAATTAGAAAAAATATAGGAAGTTCTAGAAAAGACTTCATAGAAGGAAAGCTTACAGAACTTGAACCTCGTTGGAATAACAGAACCACACAGAATGGGACTTCACCACGATGAAGCTATATGACCGTTGGAGGCATCCTGGCCGTTAGAAAGACACTCCAGAACGACTATAAATGCAGTTATTACCGAAAGGATTTCCATTGGACCGTTGAGACCATGCCATAATGGATGGATTCATATTGATTAAGGCATTTCGACCCATTGAAGGAATCTATTACAACGTTGCTTATTTAAGCTGTGAAATGTTGCACCGAGACCACCTTTTGCAAACTGATATATTTGAGCTAACAAATAATTGATCACATACCGTGTTGTGCTATCTAAATACCTCATCGTCTGTTCGATTACCTTGAGTTTTTGTTCACCTACATGATCCCCGTGATTACAAGTGTGAATGTTGGGCAAGCATAGCACACTAGATAAGTCTGTAGAGGAGATATTGATAGACCTCATGGATGAGAAAGTAATATATGTAGGAATACAAGCATCATCAACGGGTGGATTGCAAGCATCCCCCTCAAATACACGTCGATTTGTGCCATCCTGAACTGCGACTGAGAAAAGAAGAAAACACTGCGATGATCTGGCTAACGCGAAGCAGATCCCGTCGGTATTTCCTAACTACACCTCACCATTGGTTGGTGCATTTATCTGTGACAGTGTCCCACATGACTTTGAGTACACTATCATCACTGCGTACCTCTCGAAGGGGATACATGCAGTTGTACCTTAGTTGGGACTGATCCCAGCTCTAAAGATCAGCGACTTCAACCTTGGAGACCGAAAGAACTATGCGATGCTCACACCGCATAGGTACCTAATGAAGACAAATGGGAAGAAGCCCAAGATAGTTCCCCAACCATGGATTAAGGATCTCTTATGCTCCCTGATCTTGAACATAATGAATATCCCCCACTTTGACCGACATCAGGAGGTTAACGCTTGCATTAAACTCCTCCTGTCGTGCTACCATGGAGGTTATCTTTGGTTAGATAGGTGCATCAATGTTGATCTAGTGTTGATCCACTTGATCACTAGACTAAGCATGCAGGGATTGGACCCTCACTAGTTCTACCCAGAGAAGATGTCATATCGCTCCTTGGCGCAACGAATAAAGGAAGCCTATGGCGATGTAGAGAAGGGGAAGTGAGGCCATAAGGTAGCCTCCATCTAATATGGCGCAGTGTGCCTAGCTTGTAATATTATAGCTGGCAAGATCATCTAAAGAACCATCTGACACAGGTCATAGGGTTCATAGTCGACCTCGTAGGGAAGTGTGTTGAAGGAATGCAGATGAACTGGGTGAGTTACCTCGTCAGCAAGTTGGAGAAGGACTATCGCGAAGTGCAGGACCAAGGATACAAATTCCACTTCAGTTGGTTACTGGTGCTCATTTCTTTTGTTGCTTGGAAGATGCTGAAAGGAGAAACATTCCCTGAAGTTGAGCCATCAGAACCATTGGCCGTGAGGTTCTCTACCTTGTGGTATACGAATGATATGGTGAAGCAGTGGCAGTCGAATGTTGTCTTCCATACTTATTACCTACAACTGAAGCACGCAATTGAATCATTTCCCCAAATGACACCAAATAGACTCCATCGATACATGTTACTATCAACTTTCCACGCAGACCGACACTTCATCTACATCACCGCGCACGAGGATGAAAGTAAGGAGGAGTTGCAGTCTTACTGTAAGTTGACTTAGGAAGACATGGAAGAGATCACTAAGGAATGACTAGAAAAATTCCTTGTACCAGTGGAGGATGTAGAACTCTTTGACCCCAATATCATCAGAATCCCATTAGTCACCTAGGTCGAACATGATGGATAGAGAAGCGCAAAGAAAAAGAAGAAAAACAACGAATTCTGAGACATAGAAAGTGATGAGAAGGACAATGCATCGGAGGACACTGCACCTGACTCACCTACAGGAGTAGGAGGAAACAAAGTAAACCAAGAGGAAGGAGAGGAAGAAGGAGAAAAGAAGGACAAAGGTGAAGCTACACTACTAAAGGATCCCCTCACCACAGTAGAAGCATTGTAGAAGAGGAAGGTTTCCCTGTAGAAACCTTCGGCAAGGAAGAAGGCTCGCACCAACAAGCCTTAGTCAAAGAACGTGCTCACAGTGGATGACATTGATATCATCATCATAGATGTAGAAGACGCTTCAGAAGAAATCTTGTAGAAACATGGAGCAAAGTAGGATTCGATGTATGACATAATAGAGAAAGAGCTCAGAGACATCCAACAAGCTATCCACTCAAACCGCGTAGTGCCTACTACGCCATCCTCAACAAATAATATAGAATTGGGGGATGAGCCCACCTAGTTGCGAAGGATAGCATATGTGACAGAGGTTCGACTTCATTGATCCCAAGAGGAAAAGGAGCAGGCCACAAAGGCCTTAAAGAAAGAAAATGAGGAGGTCCTAGAGAAACTTTGAGTTGCGCAGAAGGAGAAAAGTGAAATTCAGGGGGAGTTCAAGAAGAACAATGAAAATATATAGCAAGAAAAAGACCAACTGCTTGCAAATTAGATTGTGATCAAAGAGGAAGTAACTAGAGAACTTCTCTCTATGTCGGTCTTGGCACAGGAGGAACTGGAGTCAACCGAGATGTAAGTGGGGAAGCTCACTGAGGCCATTCAACAGCTTCAAGAAAGAGTAGCAGAGTTAGAACTTCAAGCAGTGTCGAGCACTCTGTAAGAAGTGTGGGATCAGAGGGAATAAGATGATAGGAGTGCAGTAGAACGAATCAGGGCATTGGCCTCAGAATGTAAACAATTGAGTGATTGAAATGTGCAGACCTATGAGCACCTTGTAGAAGATCCGAAGCTAAGGAGATTGGAAGCAAAGCTCTAGGAGGTGAAGCAGAAGGCGCCCACCATACAAGCACAGATGAAGCTGCTGAATAGAGTTGAGAAGATGAAGAGGTCACAGGAGTAGTGCGCAATCCAGCAGTAGGTTACTACCATCTAGAGCAAGTTTATGAAAGTGACATAGAGACTCTAGCCAGTGCAAGACAAAGCCTGCATGATTTTCTAAGAGATTGAGGGACAAGGCTCATAGCTAAAACAAATGGTTGTGAAAGTGGAACAATGCCTAGAAGGTCCTGTCACCAAGAAAGTACTTCAAGTGTTCATTGAGCAGGAGGCTCTAGAGAAGCAACAAGTCAAGACAACTCGAGATAAGCTCAAGGCCTTCGAAGCAAAGTTACCTAGATCGGAGTGACTCAGGAAGAGTCACGGGTGAGTGTTGGGGGCATGTTGGCCCTCGACCAAGTTTTGAGAGAACATTTTTGGGACTTCGACAGGTTGTTCGAAGATGGAGTGCCTAGGTGAAGCAGAGATCGCAAGATCTCACTTGTTTTGTGGGATTTTTGGGCTTTTAGGGTTTATGTAATGGGTATGGGATGTCGGCCCAGGGGTTTACCCATGTTTTAGGCCTTTTTGTAATGTATGAATAAGTATATAAGTGATTGTAAGAGGAGGTTGTTCGCTATGTGCACAATATGTCATAAGAAGTAGATCCGGTTGGCTTCGTGCAAGTATCTGTAAAGTCCTAGCTAAGTTTCAGTGATTGAAAGCAACTTTGTTCAGACAAACTGCGTAAGGCTCTATGCCTTCAATTGATTTTGGGGAAGGTGGATCTAGTGTGTTGTGCATAGATCACCTGTCCAGTGTGAAGTTAGCTCTGTGGCTCTCTGCCTATAAGAAGATTGAAGGAGACTAATAAAGAAGAAGAAGAGTTGGTGGACATAGCCCCACACTGGGGTGAACCACATATATCCTGTGTTGATGTGCTTTGTGCGATGTTGTTGATATTTTTTATGTTGTTTATCTATTAATGTATTGATATTTATGTATGTTAGATAGATGTATGGATTCTTAGTGCTCTATTGATGATAAATGGATGCTAGATCCGATCCAATACTATGTGCTAAGTGATGAAAAGTACTTGATTTTGGTTTCTACTACACTGCTCTGTATCTAGGGTTTAATATATGATGTGAATGGATTTATGAACTAATGCATGTCATTGGCTAAATGCTCTAATAAGTGTTGTAATCATAGATTTGTTTACCAACTAGGTTGTAGAAACATGATTCCTACAACCCCCCTACCTCTACCTCGGGTGAGACTTCATTTTCTTCACAGGTGTTGTCGGAAGGGCCGATAGTTAGGGTTTTTTTGGTGTGTTGTTGAAGCATTGAACCTTGGTTCTGCCCCTGTGCCAACAGTTTTCCACTAACTCCTAAAGGTCATACTCCTTTAACACCAAAGTCACTCTTTATTTCCAAGATAGGAAGTTGGATGCTCCATCCAATTTGTCTTGAACTCTCAAAGGTGTTGATTCCATCCATGTAGACCGGATAACCTACCCTGGAAATAACCTATTTTTGAAACTTCGCATGTATTAACATGTAAGAACCTGTATGCACCTGTCACCACAAGAACCCACGTATGTGTGTGACTTCCCTTACTAAAAATCGTGTATGTATGCATTTGTGCTTACTAAAACCCACATATACTTGATTTTTTCCAAATACACTTGCATATGTACATGTCTGTTCCTTCTACAACCTGTGTATAACTCTGTAAAACTGCAAAACCCTATTTCTTCCTCAGTATTATTGTTTCCTTGAAATCCATCCTTCGATTTATGCCTACTAGTTATGGATCTTATAAGATCTCCTACAATTATGATATATATTATATAAACTTCTATGGATATGATATATTTCTTCCTCTCAGAGCATGCACTTTGATACCATGTTGAAATCCCCTTACTCCAACACCTAGGTATCGTAATCAAGTTAGTTGCTCACAAAACAAAAATGCACTGCTGGAATATTCAACTTAAATAAAGATAGTGAAAGCAAAAATGGAAACCAAATCATGCACACATAAACACCAATATTTTGGGTAGATACCCCTAGAAAATTCCTAAAGGGAAAACTAGTATTGAGATGATTTTATTATGACAAAATTGGGATTCCTGTAATAGGGATAATGGCCCACTAAGAGAAATACAACTGCATACAAACCTATAATTTGTTTCTCTATTGTATGACATAGATATGGAATGCTTTCCAAGGTGTACACACATTTCCTTAAGTAAACCCGTGTATACATGCATGTCTCCATTGATTCCCTCGTAAATGAACTCAAGGACTCTACAAAAAACTTTGTATGACCCAACCCTTTCCTGTGGATTCTCTTTGCTAAAAACCATTTGTGGTTGCCTCCATTATCTCTTCTCCTTGACCTGATCTCTAGATGGAATTCCTTCTCCACCTATCCAAGATCTCCCTGAATCATAGTCCTTTTTGATCCAATTATCTTAACAAAAGTCCTTCTCTTCTTTGTTTCAAGTCTTTTTAAGTGTCATGTCCTCCTCCTTCACCCTGGCCTTGCTTTTATAATTTAGAGTTATGACCTAATCCTAATATCCAAAAGTGATTGACATTTTAGATTACTCTCACCTCACTTGAGATCAATGGCTGATATTAAATGTTAATTTAAAGTATTTCCTTAAATAAATCAACTAATTAATAAAACAACTTTACTTTAATAATTCCTTTGATTAATGTAAAGTCTCAAGGTAAAAGGATTTGGATGATTTCCACACATCTAGAAACTTATACCTATGTGTAAATACATGTCTGATGCTACCATGTCTCAACACTAACTTTTCATGTTAGCCTTTTCGTTATCAGGTACTTCTCAAAATTAACAAGAATCTATGTTTTGTACTCGTGATGGTATGGAATGTCCTCATTGAATTCTCGTTGGTGGGTCATCTTTCATCAAATACAACACATTTCTCTAAGATTTTTACCTAGAGTATCACCTTGGGCCTATTTTCATCATTGATAGTTTAGATTACACTCAACAGATGCCATTTCATCAATGGTTGTTGACTAAGAAGTTTCCCATGTGTTAGACATCAAGGCCTCTATTCACTCTTTGATATCCATGCAATACCTTGGGTTTCATTTTCCTCATTGTTAGTATTACTCACCTCTTTTAGTGGTTTTCCTTATTGGTCATTTCATAGAGGTTCTATTCCATTCACTATTCCATATAGTGCATGAGAGATACATACCCAATGGTGTGTATGCCCAATATTTTTTTTTATTTCTTCCAAATATTTGGCCTTATGATATTCCTTGTGTTGGACAATGGGGGATGCCTTAATTCCCTTTTTCTAGTGGATATCTTCCCATTGAATTAGAATTATTTTTTCTGGGTTCAAGATCTAGAGGATTGCAGTCATCAATGATAGGTTCCCTCACTATTGATAGTTGGAATACACCAATGTCCCCTAATTGATAGATTCTACAAGTGTTCGACACCATCTCATTCATTCACACTTGTTACAATGTACTAGGTATCTTGATGCCCAATATCATTATCAGTGGTTTGTCTCATGTTTGTTAATGTTATACATCAATGACTGGTAATCAAATGGTGTCTCCCATGTTCAAATTTAGATCATTTATTCACATGGTGTAGACTCGTACCATCGATAGTTGGTTTTGAAGACCTTGGGTCTATAGTAGCATCACCTCTTTTATTCTCATAACCAAGTTATATTGTACTAGTGGAGGATCATTTTGTTCATTTTTTTGTTTCTAGATATCCTCCTTTTATTCTAAGACATAGATCCATTGTGTATCTATTTGTGGCTATGATCTCTTTTGACATGGATCCATTGTGTAATCCTTTTTCATGGGATATAATCACTATTTATATACATACTTCATGGATTCATAGTGTACTTGATTTGGTGGTCATTCTTTCATCACTCCTGAGCATGGGTATGCCCATAGGTACCATTCTATCATACTTGATTTCTTTTGCAAGTATTGTTCTAATATAGTGTTTGGTGAAATTTTCCTTGGTCCATTGCACAGTTTCCTCCTAGATTTTATAATGTATTTTGTCCATCAGATTCACTTCTAACCTCACACATTAGAGGGAATATTTAATAACATATGTTTCCATATCACTTGTTGGCCAAAATCCCAAATATATCTCCCATTTGTAGACCAAAATTCCTCCTCGTGATCTTTAAAAAACACCCTCTATCTAGTCATATGCTACTCTTGATATAACATAGAGCATATGAAACTTTATATATACTCTTTCCCCTTCAACAATTCACATATGCATTCATTTTTCACCAAAATAAAATAAAATGTGCACATAATGCACCTTTTTAGGCAAATTTCATGGGTTTCTCAGGTTAATTACCTCATATAGCCCATACCTAAATACTCCAGCCAAATTTTGACAATATAAATAAAATCCATTGGGTGGACGAGTAAAAGAATCCATTAAATAACCCTTATGTTAGTGAAATTATTCTAAGTATGGAAGCCATTTTCATATTGAGCTTTGAATATCTATAATACCCCTWGGCCAAACCCAAATTGTACATACAAATGTAAATGAACACATAGGTTGGTGAGCCAAGACATTTTGGGTCAGAGTTCCTTTTTGTATATGTATTTTRAGGCCAAAGTGTCTATGTGGTTATTATACTAGAGAGCCAGAAGCTAAAATGGTCAGTGAGTCATCMTTGTAATATGTAATCACACACAAATATTAATGAAAACACATCATTGTCATACACCAACTATGTAAAAGAGTATGGGGGGATAAACTCCAATGGAATGGGAAAGGGGGCCTAAGATTCCAAAAAATGGGCTATGCTAAGGGGGCTTCAACCAAAAAGGAATATATTATTAATATTCCTAAAGTTAAAGTCTAAAGTAGAGGATAAGGAATTTTATCTTATGTCCCTCAGGGGGAACATATCACCTTGTGAGGGAATCCATGTGGGGTACCATGTAGTTCCCAACATGACGAGCGTCAAGTTGGGAAATGCACAGAAATTTGGGAGACTTGGTTCATTTCCCCTATCATTCCATCATTATTAATTCTCATCTTACCACCTCCATAATAGTATCATCTGTACCTTCATTATGATAATATATGTACCTGTACCTATACCTGAGAAAGATTTCGATCTAGATTGAAGAGGCAGGTTGTCAAGTCCATAGGACATTGAAGAAGCGGGTTGTCAAGCCTGTGAGCATTCACTCCAAGTGAGAGCATTCACTCTAGGTGAGAGAATTGTTTGGAATTGATTTACCAAGGTGCCAAGTTGTAGCTACATGGCTTTGAGACTTCCTTTTCAGTGATCAAGGTGGATATTGGTGGCCACCCACCTATTCCATATTCCAACTGACTCATCTACACAATTTTTAGTTCAGTATGTTTCTCCGTAATGAGGAAATTTCTTTGTAATTGTGAGTTCTTCACTTACAAGGCTACCTTGAATCCCTACACAACATCCAGGTGGATATTGGTGGCTGCCCACCTATTCCAACTGGCTTATTTTGAAATTTTTCATGTCAGTACATCCTTTTGTACTTTCAGGGCCGTTTTGGAGCTCTAAACAATGTTTTCTCAGATTTCCATATTCAAATTGTAGATAGAGTCTAATTTTGACAACATAATGTGTACTTCATGAGAAGACCTTTCAAACGGGCTATCATGTGCCTAAAATAGATATTGTATGCAAAAGTTACGACCCTAAGAAGTTAATGTACTAACTTACTCAAACAGTGCCCACATGAATTTTGACGTTTCATCTCCTAGGGTTAGGTTTTTGGATGTCTAGGGTTTTGGAAATCATGTTGATCATAAAAAGGCCTTCATAGCCTCATTGTAATGATCTTCTTGTGAATGAGCATAGCCATCACATCTTTTCTCATAGATAAAGATGCCACCATTCTAGCGAGTCTTGCACTCTGTATTTTTACAATCTCTTTACAATTATTTCATTAATAGAAATCAAGTATTGTTGTATTTCTCTGTTTCTGGAAATGTTCATGAGTATTTCATTGTAATTTCTCTGCTTTCATTTCATTATGAAAATAATATGGATTATTGGTATCAGAGCAGGCTACTCTTTATCATTTTTCAATGCATGTCCCCGATGAGGTCTGAGTATAGCAAGTTAGGTCTCAATCTTGTCTCTCTTGAGTAAAATCACTCTTGCATGCCCAATAAACCCTCGAATGTGGCAGAAAAGAAAAATGGTGGAGCAAAAGATTCTATTAACATGTTTCTTGAGCAAGCTCTCATGCGACAGAATGACGAAATGACAGAGATTTTTTCACACGGTCTTCAATGCCTTCTGATAGAAATAGGTGCATATTCATCAAGCAAACATTAATGGTTAAATCTATTAGAAGGTTATTTCTCTGTTCAAATTTTTTTCGACAAGGAAAATATCACCTTTGCACTCCTCAAGGCTCTCCCCCATGTCAAACATTGGTGGGAAACTTACTGGGATAAATGTTCCACAGAGGAATCTGGAATATATAGGGTTGATCCCACTTGGGATTTTTTTGTGGATGTGGTCAAGAAAAAGTATTATGTTGTTAATAAATATGAAGACCAGTACATGAGATGGACCACACTGCGGCAAGAGAAGAGCCAAAGAGAGCCAAGGTTCACAAATACTTTCCATACCTTGCACACCAAGATGGGTATTAAAGACTCTGAGCGGCATATGGCTCTAAAATATCGTGGGGCTCTGCATAGGTAAATCCAAACCAAAATGGATTTCCTAAACATATCATCATTGGGAGATGCATATCGATATGTTGTCAAAATCACGCAGAAATTTAGGCACTAGAAAAAATTGGAATTCAGGTCTGCAAATCTGCAACAACCAAATCATGGTAAAGACAACCCTAACAAACAAACTCTAGACAACCAGTCCAAGACACATGACAAGAAGGGTAAAGGAAATATGAATAATGACACTTAGAAGTGGTGTGACTTCCACAAAAGCCCCTAACAAAACACTGGTGAATGTCACTCGAAACAGTCATTGGTGATATAGTTCAAAGACATCCAGAAGAACCAGTAGATCTTGAAGAAGGGGAGCACATCTTCCATTCACAAATGTGGGTGAAGGGTACCCCATTTCATTTCATTGTTGATAACGACAACCATAAGAACCTCATCTCAGCTAAGGTCATCAAACAGTTGGGGTTGTCGACAACACCACACCTGCAACCATACAACATCGAGTCCCTTCACCAGGGATGAGATCTCCATGTCAACCATCAGTGTCGCATGTCCTATGGCATCCATCCCTTCAAGGATGAGGTAGTGTGTGATGTTTCCCCTCTTGATGTTTGTGATGTTTTTTTGGGACAACCATATATGTGGAAACGTCATACTGTCTATGAGTCTATACCTCTTAGTGTCATTATTACTCTGGGAGGTCAACTCTATAGGATACCAGAGGTAGTTAGGACTACTGCTCCACCAAAACAATGCCATAAGGTAATCTCTCATACTGCAAAATTAATCCTCTTCATATTCTATTAAAAGGACTTTTTTGGCCCTTGACCAGGTTTGGAGGAAATGTTGGTCATGTTTGACCATTTTTGGGACTTCGAAAAGCTGGTCGAAGATGGAGCGCCCAAGCGAAGCAAAGATCGCGATTTATCGTCCATTTTGCAGGCTTTTTGGGATTTTAGGGTTTATGTAACGGGTATGGGATGTCGGCCCATGGGTTTACCCATGTTTAGGCCCTTTTTTAAATGTATAAATAAGTATCTAGGCAATGTAAGTAGAAGTCATTTTTTGAGGTCATGGGATTAGTGCATGACTAGAGTATGTTAAGACTTGCAGATCTAAGTGCAAGTGATTGTAAGAGGATTTGTGCAGAGACTATGTAAGGCTTTGTGTCGTGACCTGATTTTGAGGAAGGTGGATCTAGTGCATTGTGCACAGATCACCTATCCAGTGTTGAGTGAGCCTTGTGGCTCTATTCCTGTAATAATATTGAATGAGACTTAATAAATAAGAAGAAGAGTTGGTGGACGTAGCCCCACACTGGGGTGAACCACGTATATCCTTTGTTGATGTGCTTTGTGTTATGTTTTTCATGGTATTTATGTATCTATTTTCTTAGTGCATTGATTTGATATATGATATATAGATCTATGAATGCTTAGTTATTTATGATGTGAATGAATGTTAGATATGAGCTTATGCTAAGTGCTTAGAAGGGCTTGACCTGTCTATTACAAGCGTTGTTCTGTATTTAGGGTTTGATATTCAATGTGAATACGAATCGTATCTTAATTCATATTGTTGGCTAAGTGCTATGTTAAGTGTTGTAATCATAGATCTGTGTCCCATCTTGTTTCTAGACACCTGAGTCTTGCAACCCTCCCTGCCTCTACCTCGAGTGAGACTTCATCTGCTTCGTAGGTGTTGCCAAAAGGGCTAATAGTTAGGGTTTTGTCGGTGCATTGTTGAAGCGCTGAACCCTGGGTCTGCCCCTGTGCCAACAAATGGTTACATTGTTGAGATCTGAAACTGTGATTGATGGGAACTGAAGAAAATAAAAAGATTTGTGTGTATATCTATTGTTGTAGTGCGTAGTATTCTACTTGACGTGCGAAGCTCTGTGCTAAAAAGAGAAGTCCAATATGAATAAAATAGGTAAGATCTTAAATATTTGTGCTCTGGTAAAGGTAAGATAAGTGGAAATTTTTTCTTCGAAAGTATGAATTTAGGTATGTTTGACAGATTTTGTCCTAGTCTAGAAACTAGGGCACAACTAGAAGAAAGAATATTTGATATGAATAAATCTAATAGAGATAGTGAAAGATATGTTATTCCTATGCATAGAAAGAATTTTTGGACTAACAAGTGGATGTAGGACCCTAGAAAGAACTTTTTCATAATGTAGGTCCATCGTTGTGATCCTAGTGCGCAGTATAGGAAAGGTTGGGGATCATTTAAGAGAAAGAGAGGATTGACATTGTGTTATAACTACAGAAGACTAGGACATCTTGCTAAGGAATGCCCTGGTATAGGTCCTACTTGTCTTTGTTGTAAAGTTTTTGGTCACAAGGTTTTCGATTGCCCTAGAATGATTGCTAAAGTTGAAAATATGAACCTAAGACAAGTAAACTATGAAGAAGGTCAAGAAACTAAGGATGTGTTAGAGAACCATAAAGAATCAGAATCTATGTTATTACAACTGAAAGAAACAGTGAATGATCACAGAGACATCATTCTACCAGAGATCTTAAAAGAAAAGAAGTGCATAGAAACAACAATAGGAGACTTCGACATAGACTGTGTTTTGGACGAGGAAACACATGTGAATATTATACCAAAAATCACTTGGGAAATTTTGGGAAAGCCTGACATGATTCCTTCATTGGGAAGGATAGGATTGTTTAAAGGAAAGATGATAAACCTATGTGGAAGAGTTACTAATTTACCTATGATTGCCCATGGAACATGGACCGAAGAAGAATTTTCAGTCATTAATTTGGTGAGAACAACCTTTTGGACTTTTTTAGGAAAGACCAGATTGAGAAGATCAGGATCGAGAAGAGGAAAGAGAGTAGAGGAAGAAGCTGAGAGAAGAAAAGAAATAATTAAGGGACTTCACATAGCTAAAATAAAGCGACTAATACAAGAACAAGAGGGAAAATTCCGAGAAGCAACACAAGGCAAGATATTTGGTTGTTGAAGTTGAAAGAATGCAGGAAGTCTTAAATAAACTGTCAATGCATGAGAGAAGAGAACCTACCCTATAAGTAGTAAGAGAAGAGGTATTACTTTTAGACACTTTGAAATACCCTTAGCAATGTGAAGTTGCTACACTAAGAAAATAAGAATGAGAATGGAAAAAGAAACCCGAGGAGACTCATATCACATTGAAGAAGGCTAGAAAGCTCAGTCAGAAGAAAGAAAAGTTAGAAAAATTGTAGGAAGTTCCATAAAAAACTTACATTAGAGAACTTGAAAACTTGAACCTCTCAGTTAGCAGAGCTGTGCAGAATGGGACTTCGCCAAGGATAAGCTATATGACCATTAGAGGCATCTCGTTCATTAGAAAGACACTCGAATGGCTAGAAATGTAAGTTACCGAGGAAAAGATCATCGTTGGAGCCATTGGGACTAGCCATAATGGATGGATTCATATTGATTCAGGCATTTTGACTGTTGAGAGGAGTCCATATGAAGATTTTCTTATTATCTATCGAGCGTCACACCCGGGACCACTTTGCAACTGAGATAATATTTGAGCTTCTTGAGAGAATTGATCATATATAGCATTGTACTCTATACCTCTCCATCAGTTTGATTACCTTGAGTGTCCATTCGCCTACCCGATTTATTTTGTTACAAGTGTGAATGTCGGGTACACATAGCGTTTTAGAGAAGTCTGTAGAGGATATATTGATCGACCTTATGACTGATAAATTCATGTCTGCAAGAGTACAGGAATCGTCGATGGGTGGATTGAAAGAATCCCCTGATTGAATCGTCGATTTGTGCCATCCAGAGCCAGAAGCCGGAAAAAGAAGAAACTGCGACAATATGGAAAATGCAAAAGCGGATCAGAGTCAGTGTGCGGAGCTACATCTCACCTTTGGATGGAGCGGTTAGTCATGATAGTGTCCCATGATATTTTGAGTACACACTCATCGCTCCGTACCTCTCGAAAGGGATGCGATGTGAAATCGGACCACCAGTTTGGGACAATATCTCAAGATCAACGATTTCAACCTTGGTGATAGGAAGAATTATGTGATGCTCACACCACATAGCGCTATCTGACAAAGACAACTAGGAAAAATCCTAATATAGTTCCCCAACCATGGACCATGGAAATAACACAGTCCACTATCCTGAATGTAATGAAAATACCACACCTTGGAAGGCACCAGGAAGTCAAAGCCTGTGTCAAGATGCTACTTTCATGCTACCATGGAGGTTACCTTTGGTTTGATAGGTGCATCACTATGGATCTAGCTTTGATCCACCTGATCACCAGATTGATCATGTAGGGACAAGACCCTCACCAATTCTACCCAAGAAATACATGAGATCTCTCTTTGGTGCAATGCATCAAGGAGGCATATGGCGATGTAGATAAAGGGAAATGGGGCTACAATGTAGCCTCCATAAAAAATGGCATAGTGCGCCTAGCTTGTCAACTGATAGTAGGAAAGATCGTCAAAAAGAACACGCCCTACATGAAGTAACATGATTAGCGGTCGACCTTGCAAGGAAGTTACATGAGCATGTAGATGGCCCGGGCAAGCTACCTTGTCAATAAGTTAGAGAAGGGCCATGAGGGGTACAGGAGTAAGGCTATGAATTTCACTTCAGTTTCTTGTTGATTCTCATTGCATTTGACACTTGGGGGATGCCAGAGGGAGAGACATTCCAGGAAGTCGAAACCATTAGAGAACCATTAGGCTGAAAAGGTTCATTATCTTATAGTATATAGTGACATGGTAGTGGCAATCAAATGTAGTGTTCCACACATATTACCTATAGCTCAAGCATGCCATTGAATCATTCCCCTGAATTACCCCAAATACCTTGCATACATACAATCCGCTAGTGAAGTTTCACGTAGACAAACACTTCATCTACATCAATGTGCATAGGGACAAAAGAAAGGAGGAGCTGCAATCCTACTATAAATTATTGATCGATGAGATATGGAGAGATAACCAAGGAATGGCCAATAGAATTCCTTGTACCAGTAGAGAAGATAGATCTCTCTGACCCCAACATCATCGGAAGCCCTTTAGTCACCTGGTCCCTAGGTCATGATGGGCCAGTAAGCTATGAGAGAGAAAGAGATAAAAAGGAGTGCAAGAGACATGAGCGGTGAGGGAGAGGACAAGCCTTGTGAGGAGGCTGAATCAGCGCAAGAGGAGGGAAGCGATGAAGTAAAACAAGATGAGGAAAGGGAAGAAGAAAAGTGGGACAAAGAGACGAAACATCGTCGAAGGATCCTTACAAAGGTTGAAACATCGAAGAAAATGAAAGTTTCTCCACAGAAACCATCAACAAGAAAGAATACCTGAGACAATAAGCCTCAGTCAAATAATGTGCTCACAGTGGATGATATCTATCTCATCATCACCATTTAATAGAAGATGCCTTAAAAGGATATCCTTGGACATGAAGTGAAGAAAGAAACAATATATGCCAGGATTGAGAAAGAAGACATCCGACAAGAAGCTATCTAATTAGAAGTCGTATAGTGTCTACTGGCATGCATCTTCAATGATCTGAGGTGGGGATAACCCATAACTACATGGAATTAATGATTCATAGGAGACCTAACTTATTGAGTCTAGGAAAAGGAGCAGTCCATGGAGGCCTTAAAGAAAGAAAAGGTGGAGGTCCTAGAGAAAATTCGATTTGTGCAGAAAGAGAAAGATGACCTTACGGTGAAGTTCGAAGGGGACAAGGAGAAAATGCAGAAAGAAACAGACTATGTGCTTGTACAAAAGACTGTGTTTAGAGAGGTAGTAACTAGAGCACTTCACTCACACGTAATGGAGTCTTGGCATATATGGAATAAGAGATAGTTGAGTGGCAAGTGGGGAATCTCAATGAGGCCATTCAACAACTTCAACAGTAGCAGAGCTAGAATTTCAAGAAGTGCCTAACACTATGCAAGAAGTAAGAGATCAAAGGGAGGAAAATACCAGGAGCACATATAAAGAATCAGGGTGTTGGCCTTAGAATGCAATGGCCAGGTGGCCAAATTCTGCCAGGACCTATGAGTGCCTTAGCCAGAGGCCGAGACTAAGGGATTGGGAGGCACATCTCCGAGGCATCCCGGCTGTGCAAGCATAGTTGAAGTTACTTATGGCCATGGAGAAGATGAAAAGGTAGAAGGAGAAGCTTGCGGTTCAATAGCAAGTCACCTCCATCCAGAGTTGATTTATGGAGGTGACACAAAGACTCTAATCGGTGTAGGATGAAACCTGCACACTTTTCGAAGAGATAGAGGGACCCAAGGATCCACGGTTAGGAACAAGTGAGTGGTCAAGTAGCAGTGGAACAACATCTAGAAGGACCTATCAACGATAGATTCATTCTCTAGTTAGGTGATTAGGGGCTCTAGAAAGAAGCAAAATTCGAGGCACCTGAGGAGCTAAGCCTTCCAGACCTTGAGCACTATTTCCAAGATCCAAGGTGACTTCGGGATGGAGTCAATTGAGTGTTGGGGAGCTTGTTGTATGATCAGTGTTGGAGAACCTTGGACATGTTTGACCATTTTTGGGACTTATTGAGGTTGGTCTAAGATGGAGTGCCAAACAAAGTGGAGATTGCGGGATCATACATTTTCGGGATTTTGGGTTTTAGGGTTTATATAATGAGTATGGGATGTATTATGGGTTTTACCATGTTTAGTCCCTTTTAAATGTATAAATAAGTAGCTAGAAATTGTAATAGGTAGAAGTCAGTTTTTGAGGTCATGGGCTTAGTGCATGAGCAGTGTGGTCTAAGGCGTCTGAGGCTAAGTGCAAGAGTATTATAAGAGGCTTTATGGGAGGCTATTATGCAGGCTATGTGCCTTGACTGATTTTGGGAAGGTGGATCTAGTGTGGTGTGCACAAATCACCTGTCCAGTTTGGAGTGATCACCTTGTGGCTCACTTACTGTAAGAATATTGGAGACTAATAAGAAGAAGAGTTGGTGGATGCTTTACATTGGGGAGAACCACGTATATGTGTTTGTGCTTTGTACTATGTTGTTCCTTGATATTTATATCTATTTTCTTAGTGCATTACTTTGATATATGATAGAATAGATATATCTATGAATACTTAGTGATTTATGATGTGAATGAATGTTATATTTGAGCTTATGATAAGTGCTTAGAAGGGCTTGACATGTCTATTACAAGCGTTGTTCTATATTTAGGGTTAATATTCGAAGTGAATAAGAATACGTGTCTTGTACATATTGTTCGGATAAAGTGTTTGTTAGAAGTGTTTTAATGGGGATCTATGTCCCGGCTTGGTTGTAGACACACGAGTCCCACCACAGCCCCACCTCTAGGTGAGACTTTATACACTTCCACAGGGTGTTTCCCTAAAGGGTGGTAGTTAGGGTTTTGTTGATTACATGCTGTTTGAAGCGTTAGAACCACAGGTATGCCTCTATGCCAGCAGTGCAGAGAAGACCACTAAAACCATTGCAACCTCAACACCTTATATATAGCAAAAAATTATTGGCCGAGAGAAAAATATATTGTTTCTTCACCTAATATGGTGCCTACAAAATGCCCAGTCAAACTGAGAGACCTTGAGGTTGGTGGAATATATTGAACCCCGACATCAACAGAACGACAGCCTTCCACCCAGTGCATGAGAGCAACTTATCCAACAAGGCACACATCTCACCAAGATTTAGATTCATAAAACACTTTCCCCTCTTTCATGGAGCACTCAAGCAGTTACCATTGCTTCCTAGGGATGGAGGATTGATCCAAGTGAACATTGATGGCCACCCATTTTGTTCCATTCCAACTGGCTCATCTACACAATTTTTAGTTTAGCATGTTTCTCCACTTAATGGGGACATGTCTTTGTAATTATGGATTCTACATCTAGGGGCTATCCACGAGCCTTACACATTTTCCAAGTGGATATTGGTGGCCGCTCACCTATTCCAACTAGCTTGTTTTGGAATTTTTCATGTAAGTGCATCTTTTTTTACTTCCATGGTTGTTTTAGGGCTCTAAACAACGATTTCTTGGCTTTCCATAGTCAAATTGTAATTGGAGTTTGGGTTTGAGGCATAATGCATGTATTCAGCAGGGCTCACATGACTTTTAGTGTTTCATCTCCTAGGGTTTGGGTTTTGGATGTCTATATGTTTTTTGAATTCATGTTTATCATAAAAGGGACTTGGAACCTCATTGTAATTATCTTCTTACGAAATGGCGTGAGTAAGTCACATCTCTTCAGGAGATAAGTTGCCACCATTCTAGCAAGTCTTGCACTCTATGTTTTTCACAGTCTCTTTACAATTCTTTCATTAATGAAATCCAATCATTGTTGTATTTCTTTGTTTTATGAAATTTTCATGAGTATTTCATTGTAATTTCTCTACTTTCATTTCATTCAGAAATAATTTGGATCCATATGGCCTTTGTTGAAACCACGGAGGAAATTAGGGTAATAAAAGACTATTGAGGCTGAAGGGCACACTTCACAGTTAGGACAAGCATGGCAGGGGAATGAGGGAGATAAGTTGTTAGTTGATTTGACACCTATGTATGAGTTTACTATTGTCTAAGATACCTTATCCTGGCTAGGAAAAAAACCTAACATCATTAGAAGGTGGAGGATAATCAAAATTTCCCATTAAGGATGGAAAAAATTCAACACATAAATTGGTAATGCCCGGCTGCGGGTTGTCAATCATTCGGATCATGGATACCCCCGATGAAGGGTTGGGATGGGAGAAGGATAGTTGATAAACGGTTATGATCTAGCCCTCGTGAGGAAAACATAAGGCGGGAAAATGGTGGATCACGATGATGTCACTTAGCATAATTAACTTCAGACCTAACAAAATATTGTACTCGAGAGGCACATTGACTACTTCTACCTCAACACACAATGTTTTACCCTCCAACTGCACAAGAAAAGAGGGAATTATACCTTATGGTTTGAACGAATGATCGTCAAACATAGTAAGCAACGTGAGTGATGGATACAACTTAGGTTGGTTGATGGCCTTCCAACATATCAACGACATCATGTAAATTCGAGGCACCCTCATCCAACCAACTTTGTATGGAAATGTTCGATGTCAACGATTTCTTGTTGTATGCCACTACTATATGAAAGGTAACATGGTGAGGAAGACAAGGTTTTAATTCAGTTGTGTCTAGCATGATTGTACCCAGATTGCAAGTCTCGTTAGATCCTAAAGATGTTAACAAGGCTTTCCTCTGTGCATGGTAGCTTTGGAGGAATTCCAAAGTGGACATTGCGCAAGGGTTTTGTGATAAATATTTCACCACATAGTAGTTCTGGGTGTCCCTTGCATTTTGGTTATGAGAATCCTTTTTAAAACGCACGTTTAGGGATGTGATACATTGTTTCTCCCACTTTTTTCTCAATTTGAATAAGAGGATTCAATGGGTTGGAGGATTCTTTGCCCTTCTCAGTAGATTATGGCCGGTTCGTGGTTATGATCCTTGATGCATGGCAACACCTTGTTTCCCTCATTTTGTAAAAATAACTATATTGGCGAAGTATTGTGGAAAACTCGAAAATGTGAATATGTGATGTGAATGCGACCTTGTGGAAAAGATTGATGAATATGAATAATATTATGGTGTTATAATGCGGGGAGTACTTTGAGAGGATATATGTTGAAAAAAGCAACCACGATGGATGCGAGAAAGGTGGTGGAAGGCACACAGAATGGTGGTGTACTTGAAAATCAATACTACAAAACATTTAGGACTCCAACTTTGAATGGGAGAACCAAAGTCATTTCATTTGACTGAATTAAATGATCGTCACGGTGGTAGGTAGATGGCTCCTCGAAAATTAATGAGGCATGGGGGAAGTGAACCACCCATACATAGGAGTCTCAGGCCTAACCAGTGCATGGAAAGTCGCACCACACATAACCTCACAAGAGGGAAATGCATGGGGAAGCGATTGGGGTAGATGTGAGGGGAGAAAGAGAGCTTTGGCAATATGAAGAGTGGGTGATAGAGAGGAAGGTAACCTTCGCTCTGGTCCTTTGGAAAATAGAGAGCAGGTCTCCACTGACATCATGGTCTCTACATTTCGGTGATTGGCTAGTATAGTAAATTGTTGGGAATTAGTTGAGCCCTACGGTTGGGTGAAGCGAGCACCCCTCTCAGGTTAGGGAGTCGTTGAGCCTACGGTTGGGTGGAAACGAGCACCCCTCTCAGCAGTTGCATAACCCCTGGTGTTACTTTCTGATAAGTGTTTTGCCTTTGGCATCTTGAAATATATGTATACTGACATTTATGATCATAAGCTGTGAAATTGTGAATGATTTCATTATAAGAATTTCTGTATGGTGTCTTGATCAGTACTAGTAGTTATATGTTTATATGGAAAGACTACGTATGGATTATGTTCTTATAAATCATTATTTATATGCATACGGATCTAAGTCAGACTTCACGCCTGGTTCTCGCGAGAGAGATACCCTTATCTACTTCAGATAGTACCCTGGGTAAACCTCCCCATAGAGATACCCTTCTCGAAAATCCCATCAAGAACCTGGAAAAAGGACGTGAAGGCGCAAGGCCTTAAGAAAATCCCTGATAAGTATCGAATCAATGAACGAGATCCCATCAGGAGATTGGTGGTCACTCACAGCCGTCAGATCAGAAGAAGAAACTGGAGTGTTAAGCACCTTAACCCTGAATAGGTGTTGATCGACGGACGAGATCCCATCGAGAAATCTGTGGTCACCCATGACCATTAGATTGGTAGGAGAAAGTAGGGGGGTAAATGCCTTACCACTTTGTCTTTCTGTGTCTTCGTGGGTAGCAAAGAGATCGGTATCATAGATCCCCAAGGTCCATGAGAACATCTGGACCGTTGATTTTTCCACGTCCAGGAAGTCGTGGGAGAATGCACAAGTTAGGAACCTGTCTGAGCCATCAGATCTCGGCTGTAAAACCCAACAGCCATTGGATCTATCAGGAGATACCCAAGGGTTAAACCCCCAGTGAATAGGGGTGAAAGCCCCGAAATAGATCTGGACCATCTGATTAAAGGAGGCCACGTGTCGTGAGATTTCCCATTTCGGGAAATCGGGAGTCTAGAACTCGGGAGTTCTGGTGACAAGAGATCGGGATGTTCCATGGTAGAAACCCTGAAGCAGTCATAGACCGATTGATTCTGGGAGGCTACGTGTTGAGAGATTACCCGTTTCGGGAAATCGGGGATCGAGGATTCAGGAGTTTCGTTGACAAGAGGTCGGGCTCTTGCCTTGATAAATCCCAACGGAAGAGAGAGTGTGGTCATGTGGGAAGAGGTCATATTGACCAAGGCATAACCCAAGGGGCTAATCACCGATTTAGGCTTGTTTGGCACTTTGGTGTTTCGACACTTGGGATAGCGAAGGGCATGTTCCCTCGTGCTCTCAAACCCCAAAATCCAGACTTATAAATATCGAGATGTTAGCATGTGGTTAAGTCCCGATGAACGGACGAGATTCTTTCAGAGGATCTCAGGGTCTATAAGGACCATCAGATGTGAGGAAGAGATGTCAACTTTAAGTTGGGCCACGAATGTGCCTTAGGGTAAGTGGCGAGTAGATCTGGACGGCCAAAGTCCACCTGCCTAGATCTACGACTGACACTTCATTCTAGAGCGCCCTTGCTATTCTACCTGTAGCGGTGAGGGGGGGGTCCAGAATCGAACGCGCAACTCTGGAACGGTCAGGATTTATTTTCCTTGATCAACGACATTCAGGCGAATTCCATACCCCCCTTGCCATTCTTCCTTTAATGGGGGGGGGTCTGGAATGGTGTGGCATGTGAGGTGGGACCCGTCTCCTATCACGTCACCCACCGTGTCATGTTTCCCCTCTCGCCACTTGTACTCCACTCAACCGCGCGACAGGGTTGTTCTTAATGGCCATTTTCTAACCCTGTAGGGATTCGTCCCTATTGGCCAGTCACTAACCCTACCGGGGTTCGACGGTTGCAAAGTCGAACTATTCGACATTCCTATAGCACTGAGGCATGAAATACAAAGAGGTTCCATGATTAATTGACCTGTGATCATGACCTGCAATCACATGGGAGCAGAGAGAGAGAAAGA
>SNQJ01S0073025.1:0-37798 GCA_010110895.2 Picea sitchensis | reverse complement strand
AAATGGGCCTCATGTAACCAAAATTTCTTGGCCATTACTATTTTTAATATATCACGTGTACAATCTGTTTTTAGTGAGTCATATACATAAATTAGAGAGTTTTGTCAAGAAAATGTGTGCCATGATAATTGTAAAGGAAAAATGCATGCTTGGCTACATTGAAAATTTGCTTATACTTGACCAATTGTGACACCAATAGGTTAGGGTAAGGTAGGATAGACATGAATAAATTTGGTCAAACTAGATTAAATAGTAGATATAGAGTAGTGTTATAAATTTTGAGTTGTGTTTTCATTTTCGTATTTCTACAGGTCAATGTTTTGTTTTAAAGTCTAAATCAATAATTGATGTTAGTCATGAGTTTCGAGTTAGATTCTAGTTGTTTCAAGCATTAGTCATGAGAAGACAAGTCATTGGGAAAACAAGGCAATGCCTAGTTGTTTCATGTGTTCATGAGTAAATGTATTTAGGATTAGTGATGCAAAGAGTATTTGGGAATCTAAATAGTCATGTCAAGTGAGATTTAGTTTCTACATGTCAAAGGTCTAAGGTGATCCCATTTTTGTCCATTGATTAACTTTGTTCATTGGTATACAATAGACAAACACTAAATATTTTCAAGAGTAGACGTGTTCGGCTAATGGACGTAAGCAATGTACAAAAGTAGAAGAAGAATTAGGGCATAGATAAAAGGCCTGGCTAGACATCATGGTGTCAGTGCAAATTTGATTGTTAGGTCTTGGTAGGTAGTTATTGCTTGGTTTTCCCCAAAGAGATATGGTGTTCTTAGCACCACATAAGGGGCTATTGTTCCTAAATGAAACCACTGTTATCACTTAAATTGCACCTTAGCTTTTGTGGTTGCACCCTTGCATGAATAAATGTGTCCTAAAACTAAATTGAGAAAATCAACAAATTTGGCTAGGTATGATATGTTGAGAAAAGAGGCTATCCTCAAAACCTTTTCAAATTAGAGAAATTTTGAGATAAAAATTGGGCCTCAAAAAAAAAAAAAAAAGGTGTTATCAACATCAAATTTAAAATAACCAATAGGATTCAAGATGATGATGTCAACCTTAAGGTAAATAGTTTTGGAGGGAAAGAAAAAAACTACTATTTATCGTATTTTTTACTTATCTCCGTGTAGGTTTACTCAAATTTCAAGTGTGTGAACTCATTTGATGTGAAATTAAATTATGCATCCAACAAGTACCCACTTTGCATACTTTTGATAGACCCATAGTGAGATAAACTAGAAATACCTGAAAACAAACATGTTTCATGAAAAAGAACATTTTTTTCATGTATTTCCAATTTATCTCACTGTGATTTTATTAAAAATATACAGAGTGGGTACAGAATGGGTACTCATCAGATGCACTTAAAATTCAATTAAAATTATAAGGAGATAAGTAAAAAATACAATTAAAAAAAAAGTTTTCTTTCTTTCCCTTTGAAAATCTATAACTCTTATTTCATTATTTTAATTATTGTTTTATTATTTTCCTTAGGAGGCCCATTTTAAACCTTAAAATTTCTCTAATAGTTTTGTTGAGGTGTGAACATCCAGTGCACAACAGTGTGGAAATCACACTATTTCAAAGGTTGTTGATCGAGTGGACTACAAGACTACCGAGAAAAGGGGAAGACAAGTGCTAAGTGAAGGATGAAACATGAAGAAAATTCGACTAAGTATTGGTTCATTAAGCAAAGAGTTCCTTGCTTGAGGCTTTTTTTCATAGGAAAATCGAAGATTGTGCTTGGTGGATAAGCAACCAATGTAAGACAAAAAACAACAAGCAAAGGAGTGAAGCAATCAACGAGCAAAGGAAAGTGGCAGTGATGGATAAATGAAAATTGACTAAGTACAAGTCTATTGAAAAAATAAGCTTTGCTCGAGGCCTTTGCTTGGCAATGAAATTAAAAAGTATGCTTGGTGAAGGAATAGGTAAGGGTGTGCATCAAACACTATGCAAAGAATGCACAACAATCTCTAGCAAGGCGATGAGATGAAGGAAGAAAGGGAAAATTGGCTAAGTGTAAACCCAACGAGCAAATAACGTTTGGTAAGGACTTTGTTTGGAGGTAGATGGAGTTGGTGTGTTTGGTGAGTGGATGAAGGATGATAGACACAAGGAAATGTGCAAAGGAATTTTATTCCATTGAGCGAGTAATGAGCATGTGCATGTTCAACTCGTCAGCGAGGAAAACAGTGAAAAAACTAAGTTTAAGGCCAAAAAACAAAGGGATTTTTCTTGGGGCATTTCTTAAGGAAAGAAAGAAGGTCGTATGCTTAGTGAATTAGAGACGAGTGTAGGCTACAAATTGTCAAGAAAAGGTACAAGGTAAACAATCAATAGGACAACTAGCAAGTTAAGCAAACAAAAGGACGAAACACTAATTGGGGGAAAACCCTAGTTATTGAGCAAACTGAAAGTGAGATTTATGAGGAGGACATCCTGCTGGAACATATGTGGACCAATCAATCATTTCTATATAAATCATGTCAAATGATTCAGTTCGTGAACTAAGGAAAAAGAAGAACCCTAAGTTCTAAGAAGAGAATTAGAGGCTTAACTCACAATTTTACCCCAATTTCTCAAATAATATGCAACATGGGTCATTAAGATAGATAAAAGGATGATTGTATTTCAATTTGTCAAGATGATCAAGATAACAAAGGAAGTATTTTGGGAGAAACATAAATACTGTGGAGTTGTCTTTGTTGATGTTTGTGTCATCAGATAGGTACTTCTGCACAGGTCTAAGTGTCTAGACGCGTGGAAGTCATCTAAAGCATTCTACGTTGATATTTTACTTTAATTAAAGGAATATTTAAAGTAAAGTGCTTTCATTAATTAGTTGATTTTATTTAATGAAATGCTAAAGTTATTAGCATTAGTGAATTACGTCTTGGTCATTGATCTCAAATGAGGTGAGAAGTAATATCAATTGTCAGTCACTTTGGAGATTAGGGTTAGGTCATAACTCAAGATTACAAAAGCAAGGCTAAGTGAAGGAGAAGGCATCCATTCACTTTGGAGAAAAGAAGGAATTTTTCTCAAGTGCTTGAGTCACGAAGTCCTATGAATCAAAATGATCAATCTTGGGAGCAAAGAAGGAATTTTTCTCAAGTGCTTGAGTCACGAAGTCATATGAATCAAAATGATCAATCTTGGGAGCAAAGAAGGATTTTTTCTCAAGTGCTTGAGTCATAGAGGACCGTGTCTCAAGGGAATCAAGAATCTTGGGAGCAGAGAATGACTTTTTCTCAAGATGGTTTGATCAAGAAGGACTGTGATTCAAGGAGACCTTAGATAGGTGGAGAAGGACTCTCATAAAGAGATTAGTACATATTAGGGAGAAGAGAGAACAAATGCGACTGCAAGTGGGTTTCAACAGATTGGAGCCGCAACAACAGGGTCACTTCGTAAAGATTTTTCTATACAGTCCTTGTGCACATGTATGCGGGTTCCAATGGAGACATGCACATATACATATGTTTTATAAGGGAAAGACATGTACATCTTAGGAAACATGAAATTTGAAGTCGTACAACAGACCAAGAGTTGCTAGGGTTTGCAGGTGTTGTCTAAAGTTTTATGTATTTCTCTATGGGACATTTTCCCAGTAAGGGATCCCTTGTAAGCTTTGAAGTTATTTGAATGATAAGCTTAGTTGATGGGTAGAATATATTTTGTATTGTGATTAGGATTTTGGTTTCTAGTATTGCTTCCGCTATTTATTGGAGTTGATTATTCCAACAAGTGTATTCTATTTTGTGAGCTGGTAATTTGATTTAGAACAAGGAAATCACTAGATAACAAGATACTTAGGTGCCAGAGTAGGGAATTTCAACATAATATCAGAGCTTGGACTATGAGAGGGAGCCAATCTTGGGTTGCACAACAAAAAACATATCTAATAGATTTTATTTTCAATAGACGGTGTTTAAAGGAACAAACACATCCACAACAATTTGCAACAGATCTATCAAATTTTCACGGAGATCCCCGCAGATCTATAAACCAACAGTCATAAATTGAAGGACGGATTTCAGGGAAACAATTGTATTGAAGCAGATCTTGATTTTGTAGTTGTACAAAGATGTACGCGGGTTACAATATGAAAAGACACGTACATATGCGGGTTGCAGTAGCAAAAGGTGTGTACATATGTGGGTTTCAGTGGTAATAGGCGTGTACAAGTTCATACAAGTTAGTACATGGGAAATTTCAATAGTGAAATTCATTGATTGCTTGAGCCACGAAGGACTGTGACTCAAAAGGATCTTAGCAAGGGTAAAGAAGGACTTTCATCCATAGATCAACTCAATGGATAATAGATCTATTGGATTCAATGGCTCATAGAGAGAGAAAAGAAGGAATTTTGCTCAAAGAGGTATCCACAAGGGTGAAGAAGGAATTTTAACTAGAGATTTGTTTAGTCTAAAGGAGAAGAAAAGCATACACATACATATCAAATAGATATAGTAGCAAGGACGAATCTAGGTAGTAGAACAACATTAGGTACAGTCGAAGGAAGGTCCAATAGATTGGAGTAGAGTTCTGGAGCTGTACGCATTGAGTAGGTCGCTTAGTCCACGTGTCTACGTGAGTTACAGTGCAAAGAGGTGCATACATACGTAGGATGCAGAAGGAAAAAACAACGTACATACACGGGTTGCAGAAGGAACATACACATACATACGTGGGTTTCAATAGAGAAAAGCATTACATATGCATGATGAAGAAGGAGTGAGCACATACAACTTATGAAAGTTGTAGGTACATGGTCGTACATCAATGATAGTGGACAAAAAATATGATAGAGGCACATGAGCTATTCGGTAGTTTGATGGAAAAGGATTCAAGGATTCATGTGGAGCTTGGTGATGATGTCAAGTTTGTAGTGAAGGGAGTGGGAATAGTTTTATTCTAGCTTGAGTTAGGAGGTTTGTTTGATTCCTAGGATGTGCTTTATGTCCTAGAGATAAAGAAGAATTTTCTCTTAGTCTCTTCTCTCGAGGACATGGGTTTTGAAGTCTCGTTCAAGAATGAACAAGTGCTCATACATTCAAAGGGACATATCCCTGACATAGTAGTGAGCGTTGGNGTTAGTGGGTCCAAGGGGATATTGGATCATGGATCAATGTCAGTGAGAGGATGAGGAGCAAGAGGATCTGAAGAGTGATCGAAGTTCACAGAATTCCAGTGTGGAGTCAACCTTCAAATGGGAAGAAAGAGTTAGCCTCTTACAATTATGTTAGGAGACCTAGTTGGTACGCGATGCCATTGAGGGATGCTCAAGAGCAAGTTGAGGCTTCTAGGATCACATTCAGGGAGAGTGGGCATCCAGAGAGCTTTCCAAACTTCAAGGCGCTAATGAGTAGTATCATTGATTCTGAGTCTACCAATATTCGAGAAGTAGCATACCAACATGTTTGGAGGGATGCCATGGGGTATAATATTGTGCCAAGATCAGAGGGAGAGATAGTTCTAGGTGGCTCTTTAACAAGTACCTTCCTTGCTAAGAGGGAGAGTTGATGTTTGTAGCATCAAACAAGTTCTTCTGCACAGGTCTAGGTGTCTAGATGTGTGGAAGTCATCCAAAGCCTTCTACCTTGATACTTTACTTTAATTAAAGGAATTATTAAAGTAAAGTGCTTTCATTAATTAGTTGAGTTTATTTAATGAAATGCTAAAGTTATTAACATTAGTGAATTAAATCTTAACCATTGATCTCAAGTGAGGTGAAAAGTAATCTCATCCGTCAATCACTTTGGAGATTAGGGTTAGGTCATAACTCAAGATTGAATCCAAAAGAAGGATTTTTTCTCAAGCAAAGAAGGACTTTCAAAAAGGATTTGATTTGAGAAAAAGATTGATTCCATTCATTTTAGAGGAAAGAAGGACTTTTTCTCATGTGCTTGAGTCACGAAGGACTATGAATCAAGGGGATCAATCTTGGAAGCAAAGAATGAATTTTGCTCAAGTTCTTGAGTCACGAAGGACTGTGACTCAAGGGGATCAAGAATCTTGGGACCATAAAATGATTTTTTCTCAAGAGGGTTGGATCACGAAGGACTATGATTCAAGGAGATCTCAGATAGGTGGAGAAATATGTCCATATATAGATTAGTATAAGTTAAGGAGAAGAGATAATAAATGCAGTCACAAGTGGGTTTCAACAGATTGGATCCGCAAGAGAAGGGTCACTCTGTATGGAGTTTGTCGTATAGTCCTTATGCGTGTGTATGCGGGTTTTAGTGGAGACATGTGTGTATACATTGGTTTGATAAGGGAAAGGTGCATACATCTCGGGAAATGTGAAATCAGAGGTCGTACAATAGATCATGAGTTGATAGGGTTTGCAGGTGTTGTCTAAAGTTTTATGTATTTATTTGTGGGCAATTTTCCCAGTAAGGGAGCCCTTGTAAGCTTTGAAGTTATTTGGATGATACGCTTAGTTGATGGGCAAAATATCTTTGTGTATTGTGATTGAGATTTTGGTTTCCAGTATTGCTTCCGCTATTTATTTGAGTTGATTATTCTAGCAAGTGTATTTTGTTTTGCGAGCTGCTAATTTGATTTACAGTAAGGAAATCACTAGATAACAAGACACCTAGGTGTCGGGGTAGGGATTTCAACAATCTTCTCACCTATGAGACATACATGCTCAAATAATTACTGCTTCAAAGGATGCATTGATTTAATTGAAGATGATCATCATTGACCATCGCATGACGATAGATTTGTGTCTAAAAGCCATTAAGTAATGCCTAATGATCAATTCTAATTGTATATGAGATGCATAGATGAAGCACTATTCTCTAGGATGTTTGGCGACACTGCTAATCATCTTTGACCATATCAATGGAGCTACAATCCCTTAATATATTTAAGCATGAAATGAAGCTTTTGCAACGGTTGGAACTCCTCTACTTTGAGGGCTCTACTATTATGTTTGTGTTGTCATTGTATTGAAGCTCTGTAGGTGTTCCATATGACTATTCTTTTCATGTTTCTCAAAGTTGTACCTAGAACTATGTCTAGAGTTTACATGGAATCACTTTCTATTGTATGCACTTTTGGATCTTGATTTTGATCCCTAGAATATGCACTAAGAAAGGAAATTGACAAAGCAATCCTTTTGTCAATGCCTCTATATTTCCTTTTGAAACTTGAATGGTTAATAGACAAATTACCAAAGCCTAGTTGGAACTAAGCAACTTTATTCAATGAATCTATTTGTTGTTGTCTTTACTTGATCACTTTGTTATTTTTTAGATGTTAATGAATTATTGTTCACTTATTCATTATTGTCTTTAGTATTAAGTTTGAAGAATTGATATATAGGATTCGTTGAAAACATAGTGCCTTGCTAGATTCTCCATTCCCTCTTCTATCCCCAATTGACAAAAACCTTAANAGATGTTAATGAATTATTGTTCACTTATTCATTATTGTCTTTAGTATTAAGTTTGAAGAATTGATATATAGGATTCGTTGAAAACATAGTGCCTTGCTAGATTCTCCATTCCCTCTTCTATCCCCAATTGACAAAAACCTTAATTCCATAATCCAGTGGTTGCAACGCTTGTAATGATTGGATCAACCAATATTTATGTTATATCTATTTAATGTACTTATGATCTCTCACGAAAAAATTAAGGAAGTATCCTCATCGAAATCAATATCAAGGATACATCTCTTGAGTTGGAAAATCACTAATGCTAAAGTGAAAGAAGCGTTGTTTGTGGGAAAGATATTGCCTCTAAGTTGCCCTAGCTCATTTTCTTTGCTTGGTGTTTGGGACTTGATATCTCAAGGAGAAAGTTTGAGAAAAAACAAACTGTAATACCTAATAAGCATGTTGTGGCACAACATGCCCCCCCCCCCAAAAAAAAATAAAAATAAATAAAGCCATACCCTTAACTTTGAAAATTTAATCGATAAAGTCCATTGTTGAAAATTTGTTGGAAGAATTGAAAAGATATATTATTGCCTCATTAAAAGTCGAAAGTATGTGGTATAATACCTCAAAAAAAGAAGAAATATGCCCTTGGACATGTGTGCAACATCATATTACTCAAATTTGGTAGCTAAGCTCATCTTGTGGTCTTTAAAGTGATTTTCGAAGTGTGTGTGCAAAAAAATATGGGCACACTTTATGACTCAAATCACTTGAGGAATAAAGAACACCACTTATTTCNTGTGTGCAACATCATATTACTCAAATTTGGTAGCTAAGCTCATCTTGTGGTCTTTAAAGTGATTTTCGAAGTGTGTGTGCAAAAAAATATGGGCACACTTTATGACTCAAATCACTTGAGGAATAAAGAACACCACTTATTTCAAAAAGTAGTATTTCAACCAAGTGAACTAAAACACAATTTTATCTAAAGCACGAAAGGAGAATGGACATTGTTTTTTATTTATACTTTAGTTGATGGTTACCCAAGAGAAGTGGTACATCACAACACGTGCAAACTTGGGTGTTTCACCAAAAATGCTTTAGGATCCCATGTGGCTTCCTCTTTTTGGAGGCACCTCCACTTGATCTTATACTTTGTGTTTTCCTTTTATAGATATTTCTAACCTTCACCTCTAGAATGCCCTTATTTATAACATGAGCTTATCTTCCTCATCTCTAGGGGAAATCTTTGTTGGGCTGACCACCTTACTACACAACTTATTAAATACACATAATAGACAATGGAGCCACCCTTGTTGGGAATGTCTAGTGCATAAGCAACCTCCACAACTTTTGTTGGCACTTTATATGAAATCCACATTGGTTTGGAGCTTGTTCTTACCATGTCATTAAAGAGTTATTTACTTGTATGGATTTAGAGAAACAAAAACCATATCTCCAACTACAAATTGTTTTTTTACAGTGAAGTTCAATGTATTATTTCTTCCAATTTACTACAAAGATATAAATTGGGTTATCTTTAAAAATGACAAATATGCTTTACATTTCCTATAAAATGTTAATTGTAATAAACACTAACATTTTAGATGACACAATTAATATACTCTAACACTTCATAACCATAAAATACCCCAAATAAAATCATCTAGCACTTCATAACCCTACAATACTCCAAATAAAATCATAACACTTCATAACCATAAAATACTCAAAATAAAATTATCTAACACTTCAAAACCATAAATACTCCAAATAAATTAAATCATTATACAAGTATTTTAATATTTTGCAAGATGCAACTACCTAATTCATTTACTTTGATTATCTCAAAAAAATCAACACTTCATAACCATAAAATACTCCAAATAAAATCATCTAACACTTCAAAACCATACAATACCCCAAATAAAATAATTATACAAGTGTTTTAATATTTTGCAAGATGCAACGACCTAATTCATTTACTTTGGTTATCTCCATATCTTTTGAGCCAATGAACCTATTTTTAGAAAGAAAAAATAAGTGAAATGCATAGAAATACATTTTGTTTAATTGATATGTAATCATAAGTTGAATTTATGATTAATAATAATAATTTAATTTTAAAATTTAGTATTTAAATTAATGTAATTATTAATAATATTTTAATTTTAAAGTTTAATTATTAAATTAATGTATGAATATTTTTGGATAGAAAAAATTTCATTTTTAGGGGTGGCTAAAGCAAGGGCATCATTTTTGATTTCTCATGATACCTAGAAACATTATTTGCTTGGGGTCTCAGGAACTCCACAAACAACTAAGTTGAGGTGCATTCTCTTTACCAGAGTCTTCGTCTTGTAATTGAAGTTGGAATTAGAACATTGATAGTTATTGGAGGTTCAAGTGTTATCGTCAACTTGATGATTTCAAAATCATTTCCTTTTGATAGAAAATTAACATCTATTATAACTCGAATCTGAAAGGAGAATCTTGAGACTCCAAAAGGTCTTGTGCCATACCTTAATCCTTATAGTTTATCAACATCTATTATAACTCGAATCCGGAAGGAGATCTTGAGAATCCTTATAGTTTATCAACATCTATTATAACTCGAATCCGGAAGGAGATATTGAGAATCCAAAAGGTCTTGTGTCGTACCTTAATCCTTATAGTTTGTAGTTTATTGGTTATGGAGACACGTCACATCATAATCAAACAACATATGTCATGGCACCTTGTCACTCGATCTCAAGTGAGGGACTAAGATATGAAAGGACCTGCCCTTCCACTGTTCGCATGCATGAAATAACTCCTCCTTATCTTCATCAACAATCCTATGTGATTTATCACGGGAAAGGTGGGATAGTGGAGTCTTGCGTGGGAGGTTCGAGCAACACAACTTGGAGGAAGGCTATTCTGAATTGGGGATTATTTCTAGTAGGGATTTCCTCGAGTCTTTGTTTTTTGTTATGGAATATTTACCCAACGTTTAGAGCTATTGTGAATGTTAAGCACATTGTTAATCCTCCGTTCTAGGTTCTGAAAAATTGTTGGGTGTTTAGTATCTTGGTTTTTATGCAATATTGGTATTTGTTTGGTGCTCACCATACTAGATATTTTGGCTCTAGTGTATGTGTTTTGTGTGCCCTAGCCCCCTTGCTATGTGGTGTTTGGTGTAGTGGACTTGACTCTCTTGTGCTTTGGAATCTAGGTATTCCCAGGCTCTCTCTCTAGGTGGCAGTGTTTGTTCTCTAACCAACCTCAAGCTCTTGTTTTAGTCTGGTAGAGTGGTTCTTTTATGGGTAAATTTTTCCATGGATTATTTGGAAGCTCACAAATAAGATTCCTAGGAGGCATGAGGAGTCCATTCAAAATATCCGAACATCACTCTTTTCTATGACTTCTAAAATTCATGAAAATGAACAACAATGCACCTTTGAGAATGCAATGATTATGACAACCTTAGTCCAACAAAAGCTAGAAGTAAAATGCTCTAGCAATATTAGAAAATGATCTTATTATTCCGTATCCAAGTGAATTTAATGCAATTAAAGAGGAAGACAATATCTATCAAATGATAAAAAGATATGGATCTCCAACAACTAGGATTTACATCTCTGTATCATGAGAGAGGAAGAAGCCAACAAATTTTGTAAAACAATAAAAACCCTACCTTTTTTTTTTAACATTTTATACTAACAGGAAAATTTAGAATATTATAATTATGGATATTTGTAATTTTTTTGTTTTTCACACCTAGACTGGCTGGCCACTACATTGGGAAAATCACGCCAACCGTCTTTTTGTAATTCTCGCTGTTTAGCTCTGCTACAGGGCTTTTTTAATACTAAATTCTCGAGTCCCGGTAAAAAAAAAGGGGAAAAAACATCTCCCGAAGCCATTTGATTAAGATTATCCAAAACCACGTATATTGATAATGATATTTATCAAATCCTATGGAATATTTTGTAACGATATGACTAGTAACGGAAATTGTTTCTCCCGTCCCAGAAAAGACACAACGCTGGAATGATTTATAGAGCACGGAGGCAGAAAATGCAGAGAAATCTGTCACGTTCCGTCGTTGAGTTCTCTGCGTTTTGAAGCATTTGGTGCATTCCATCATGCCCCTAAAGGTGAAAAAAACATCGAATTTTATGCGAATTTTCCTCATCAATTATTTGGCGGTGGAGCAAACATCTGAGCTTCAAGGTCATTGCTGTTTGAAGGGCAAAGTTGGACTGCCAGTGTTTCAGAGCTTCAGAGAACCAAATTACATAAATTCCATTTTATCACCATGGAAAGCTTCAATCTCTTCGACGAGCCGAAACCCATTTTCCCTGTTATTGAATATTCCGAATGCCAGAGCATAACGCCGGAAACTGTAATTTCGCCCCCTAATTCAGAGTAATTTGCTTTATTTCAAATGCCCGGGTTTTCAATTTAATGTTCCCAATAGCGGATTTTATTGTAAGATATTATTCCCGCCTTTTTTTTTGAATTGTTTTGAGAAATTGTGTATGCAGTTGAGTAAAATTATCAAGGGCGAGTTAGAATACGATGCTCAGGGTTATACTATTATTGATTGCCGCTATAATTATGAGTATGAAGGCGGTCATATACAGGCAAGTTTGAGGGCATTGCTCATTTTTCACTTATCTGTTTACCAGTAATTTATTTCAATTTTCCCCTTCAATTGTTACTATTATTATTTTTATTTCAGGGAGCAATAAATATCAGCGACCCAGAGGACTTGGCAAATTATTTGGAAAATAACGTCCAAAATGGGAAATCTAGGGCCATTATTTTCCACTGTGAATATTCGTCCATCAGAGCACCTAAGATGTGAGTAGCATTCATATTACCGATTTTACTGTCCTTTATTACTAATGTATTATAATTGATTCAGAAATCCTATTCTGCCATTATTTGGCATTATGTTTTCTTAGGGTCTTCAGGTTTTACCATTTAGCGGTCAGCGCTAAGGCATTATTTTTTCTTTTAATAAAGGGTTTATCTCAATTCTGGGAAACAAGCTTCATTTAGTTGAAAGTGTCAGGAGAGATTTCCTTGTATGTATGTCTGTAGGTTTGTAATAGGAAAAGGATAATGTCCAAAGTCTAATTTCAAAGAAAGAGCCAAAAACAAATCTTATGGTTTTTTGGATCTCTTTGTGCTTAATAGATATGGTATTAAGATGGATTTATGCTAGTCTAGATCTATTTTAACCTGTATCAAGTATGTACAAGAGGGATCCAAAAAATCCAAGTTTAAATCTCTTGCTGGTTAAAAGATCATGCTTATGATCAATGTCCAAGTCTAATTTTATTTTATTAGTATTACAGACATGATGTGACAGGCATTGAGATCTCCCCAAATGGCTTCTTTGAGACAAATAAGCATAATGCCTTCTTCTTGATTGCTAAGTTATCATATATTATAACTGTTGCTTTGGGCAGAATGCTACTAAGCAAATCTGTTAAACAAAGGCAAGCCAACTTTGATCGATTGCCTGCTCATTTTCCTTTTGCTAAAGTAGCTGATTTTCTATTTTAAAAATTGTCACTGATTACTCTGATCTAACCTATATATATATATATATATTTGCTTCTACTTCTCGGAAATTTGTTTGCTCCAAATTATTTCTGATTCAGTTCTTAGAAGGGTCAACCTTGTTTGGGTCTATTGGCATTTTCAAATTCAAAATATTTCTGTTTGGTCTGATTTATAATCTTTTAAATGATCATAAACAATATGGCTGCATTATGATGTTATCAAGCAGTTCTGTTTTTTATTTGTGAGAGCTAGGTCATCTATTCAAATTTCATATGCACATAAAATGTGTTTTTTATTTGTAAGAGGTAGGTCATCTATTCAAATTTCATATGCACATAAAATTTACAACCCTCAGGCTGATTCCCAGTAATGTTCTGTCAAGTCTGGAGGTTTGACCAGTATCATGTTTAAAAATTGAAAATGTTCGAGTATGTCCCAATAAAACAAAACAGTAATGGATATAACTTGGTCTCTGGCCACTATATCCTAAGCTATCAATCTAGAGAGAGAAAAAAAGAGAGTATAGCTTGAGAGATAAAGGTGGACCAGAGTGAACTTGTGCTAACCATCATCGCCTTCAAGGGAAATGGGCAGCTGGGAATTCTCTGCAGCCGGGATGTCTTCAGTGTCCCTTGTCTCTTGGTTCTTCACGGTCCTCTGGAACATTCTCTGAACCCTGGATGGCATTTAGCAGGAAGTAATATTTGTTATTAAGCTGGTGCAGCTCCTCCAGAATATTACTTAGAAGGGGGTTGCTTTTCTCTGAGGCTGAGTCCATGTGGCAAGTTCTCAGTTCTTTTGCGTGCCAGTAGAGGTTGAGGGTAATGGATGATGAATGCCAATTCCTTATCTATTTGCTTGCTGCTAGTGGCAGCTCTGCGGCCTTGAACCTTCTCCTCCAGTCTTTCCAAGTTTTGAACTGTGGTGCTCTTGTGTCTACTTGCAAATCCCTGTGCCATGCAGAGTGCTTCCGAGTTACGGCCTCTTGTGTGAGTCTTTCTTTCTGTGTGACATCCCCATGAGCTCTGTGCTTGAGTGGTCTGATCCTGCCTCTGTATCTGGGCGGGTCAGGCTCAACCCCATCCACATTCTCCTTCTGGTCCTCAATCCACGCCTCTCTATCCTCCCTGGAATCAGAGAACCATAATCACCCATGAGGTCTGTGCTGTCCTGAACTGTGTTTGCTGCATCATGTCCTGTCGAACCATCATCTTGAGCCATATTCCCTGCATCATTCCTTGCCAAACCTGGTTATTGCAGAGCGATCTCCTTTCCCATATCCCTTGTCTCCCTGTATGAATGTTATACGTGCCTACTGCAGAGGATGGTCGGGTGTTAGTGCTGCCATGTACTGGAATAATTGGTGTGACGTCTCCCCTCCCTAGCACCCCCATGTGGGGACTATCAAGCAATTCTGTTAAATAAGTCAAGTCTCTGCATTATGATGCTATCGAGCAATTCTGTTCAACAAGACAAGTCAAGTTTGATAGATTCTTTGTTCATTTTCCTTTTGCTAAAGTAGCTGCTGTTCTATTTTGAAAATTGTGTCACTGATTACTCTGGTCTAACCGATATATATATATATATATATATATATATATTCTACTATTTGGAATCCTTTTTTCTCCAAAATTACATATGATTCAACTCTTAGAAAGGGAAAACCTTGTTTGGCTCTATTGGCATTTTCAAATTCAAATTATTTCGCTTTCGTCTGATATACTTTCAAATTCAAATTATTTCGCTTTCGTCTGATATACAATCTGTTAAATGATCATACATAATATGGCTGCATTGTGTCAGGTTTAGGCACATTCGAGGTCTTGACAGGTTTAAACATTTAAGAACCTATCCAGAATTAGATTACCCTCATCTCTTCGTATTAGACGGCGGATACAGAGCCTTCTTTGCGCAGTATCCGGTAAGAATACGCTGCTTTTGCACCCAAATTGAAATATCACAGTTAATATGGTTCTGTTGATAGGATTTGACATGAATTGGGCTACTGCATGATAGAAGTTTGAAGTTAATTGAAAAGTACTAGATCATTTGCAGGACCTCTGTAAGCCAAAGGAGTATGTGAAGATGTCGGACAGTAGGTTTTGTGAAGAGTATAATTATGCCAAAGGGAAAGTTAAGAGTCGGAGCACCAGAGGGAAGAGGCAGTTGATCTTTTTCAACTTCCAACAATAGTTCTTCAGTCCTTTTATTTTTCTTTCTCATCTTTGGTTAATCCATTCTGGAAGCATGCCAACTTAGTCATAGCATGAATGACTTAATATGACTCCGTTGAATACAGGGTATGTTGCTTTCATACTATTGGGAGAGAAAGTGACATAAGGTGGCAATTGCCTTGCATATGACATGGATGTTCTACTAGACACAGCACTACTATTGGGAGAGAAAGTGACATAAGGTGGCAATTGCCTTGCCTATGCAATGGATGTTCTGCCAGACACAGCTCCCATCTCAGGACCCATTCTCTCTCAATATGCTCAAGATGTTCCTTTTAATTTCATATATTGTACTCATGGAATATTGTTATTGATTCAAGTTGGTTTGCATTGTCAAGCAACATCATTATTTGAATTTCTGATCTTGTTTATAAATTACACAGTTACATAGGACATGGAAAGATCAAGATGATACATGAACCTCTTGGAAAGTAATTACCTATCCTTTAGGTATATACAAGGCTAAGAAGCCAAATAGATCACTATTTATGAATGTCATTAATCCGTGGGTCTAATGCAATGGAGACATGTTTGGATGGTTTGTGTTACTATATTGATTGATGGTGTTGGTACCAAGATCCATATTTTCTTATGGAATACTGAGATGTTTTGGCTCTTTCAATTTTTAGGGTTTCATCTAGGTTTGAAATTCGTCTAATTTGTTTAGTGTGGTTTGTGGGTGCTTACACTGGGCTCAGGTTTATAGGGACAGTACCTTGAATTCGACCCTAGATCTCCTTGGTAAGAATAGGCGGGTCTCTCGATTTGTCTGATATAATTTTATAACTCGACCCTAGATCTCCTCGGTAACAATAGGTGAGTCTCTGCATTCCACTGATATAATTTTTTTTATAAGTTCCATATTAATGCCATGCATAATGTTTAAACTTACCATATATATCCTTTGTCATAGGCATCCTCTCATTGGAGAGCATCTGGATTGTCTTTTTACTAAGCTTGGTACTCACCACTGCCCGGTAACATCTTCCAATTGAGCAAGACAAACTTGTGTAGCTAAAACTCTCAATTGTGTTGTTTCAAAATAATATTTGTCCGTAATTGTCCACTTTCATATTATGGTCATGCACTGTCATGACCCGTAACATCTTGCAATTGAGCTTTACAAAGATGTGTAGCTGAAATAGCAACTCTCATTGTTTTGTTTTAATATAAACTTTGTCAATAATTCTCCACTTTCATATTATGGGTCCTAAATTGTAAATCATAAATCCAATTCTAGTTTGTTATCTTTTATAAATAATTCTTCACTTTTATATTATGGGTCTTAAATTAAATTGTAAATCATAAATACAATTTTAGTTTGTTATCTTTTATATATATGATATTTTTTTTTAATAATAAAAATAAATTTAAATATATAAAGATCTTTTTTATATATATTAAGTATTAAGTGGTGATTATAAATAAGATTTTATAAAAAGAAAAAAATTGCAGATGTAAATGACATTCATAAATTTAATGATAATTTTTTTTAATAATAAAAATAAATTTAAAAATATATAAAGTTTTTTTATAGGGGTGATTGTAAATAAAATTAAAAACAATTTTTTTAATAATAAAAATAAATTTAAAAATATATATAAAAAATAAAATATATTGATTGTAAATAAAATTTTATAATTTTTTTTCATAAATTCAATTCTACTTTGTTATTTTTTATATATGATAATTTTTTTTAATAATAAAAATAAATTTAAAAATATATAAAGTTTTTTTCATATATTATATATGGTGATTGTAAATAAAATTTTATAAAAAGAAAAAAATTGCAAATATAAATAACATTTTATAAAAATAAAATTGCAGATATAAATAACATTTTATACATATAAATAATATTTTATACAAAAGAAAAAAAACTACTTTCACTCTAATTAATTGCCATACTACTCAAAATTCCACAAATAAATATATACAAATTCACATTAATTCTCTAAGTATATTCAAATTCACATTAATTCTGACTTTTTGTAAATAGAATTGTACAAATAAGCATATACAAATTCACATGTTCAAGTCTACTCTAATTAATTGTCATGTTATTTAGAATTTTACAAATAAGTATATACAGATTCACATGAATTAGTGGGTTGAGAAGCTTTTAGTTAATTGACCATTTACCATCATTTTTCTTTCTACCACATAAGAAAGAATATTTCCTCTCAATAACAAATATGGGAAGGAACAAAACAAACCACAAGTGGTATAAATCCATTCACTTGTAGACTTGTCAAAAAGATGGAACCATACCAAGTGTTTAAGAGTTTTAGCTCTACCACATAGAGAATAATGTTTTAAGAGTAATAGCTTTACCACAGAGAGAATATTTAAGTTGAGAGATACCTAGGCCTCCTAGATGGACTAGGTAAAAAATGTTTTCTTAAGTTTTACTAAAGGCTTCATAAATTGTGAAGTTAAGAGAAACATATTGTTGTTTTGATATGAGTCTCCATAACTTGTTCATATGAACATAAGATGAGTTTTTGGCATAGCCATTTATACCCATCACTAGAGAAAGTTGATACTTTTTAAACACTAGACAATGTTGATGTTTTTTTTTTTTAATAATTTAAAGGGACCATACAATGTCAAATTGTCATATAGTATAATAAGAATATAATAAGAGATAACTCTAAGCAATGCCCATTGAAATATCTTGAATCAAAAGACTTACCCTTTCAATTGAGAAAAAGTTTTTACAATGTACCAAACCTTCCAAATACTTTTTCTTAGAAAGGTTCCCCTTACTTTTCCCTTGGGTCGGAATAATAGAGTCAATAGATTGAGGTCATGCTAAGCCCAAAATTTAAACATTGGTATAACATAATCTTTTTTTTTAAGTTCATTTGAATTGGTCTAAATTCTTGGGGTGATTTGATTATATATGTCATGATCAAGTTTTACTTCACATTTGAATGTACAATCTTCGTGGAATTATTTGAGCTTTGTTTGAAATTGATGTCATCACTATCCTTGTTGTTGCTACCATGATAATTAGTTTTGGGAAGATATTTGTTTATTATGATTGGAATATCATTGATTGGTTATTTGAATTTTACACCATTGCTTTGAGCGGAAGAGGATTTTCCTTGTAAACATTATTTTAATACCTTTGTCATGAAGTAATCTAATGTATAACTTAGTATATGGTGGACTTGTTATAGAGGATTGTGGAATGGTTTTTTCCTTCTCCCAAGATATAGGTCTTCAATTTTATTTGGGTCCCCATTACATAATGTTGACACCAAGCATGCAAAATTTTTGGCTTTGATAGATACACAACAATGAGACATAATATTGGGTCATGTAATATGGAAACACAAAAGGACTTTGGCTTTGACCCATGAAATCTATAAATTAGACTATGTATAAATTTTAAATGTGTAGTTATATTGATGAGAGTCAAGCCATGTGAAATTAAATAAATGACCATGTGTTGAAAATGTTGTAGGCTTACCACAATTAACTCAATGCTATGTAAATGTTAATGCTAGAAGAGATATGATTCCAAGGAGGGGAAGAGGAAAGGATGGAAGAAAATAGTCTTCTATTGCAAAGTGTTAGATATTGTTTCCATCATGTGCATTAAATGAAGTTCATCCACCTCCTTTGACTTAGTAAGCCAACCATGAATGCATGTAGAGGTTGGTGAGTAGGTCTATTTCACGTAGTTATGAAAGCATGGGCATAGTAAAATCAATTTGGAAAAGTATAACGATTCATTCAATCTCCTACCTCATGGGAAATCAATTTCTCACTGTCAATGTTAATTCTCATTCTCACCATTCTCATGTTCATTCTCTCCACCACAAGTTCTCATGCTACGTTCTCCATTGGTTACTTCTTATCCAAATCTAAAAATGACTAAAATTGGTGTTGCAAAGAGTGATTTGCAAATCCTAGATGAATGATATGTAGGTTGATGAGCATAGAGGTTTGGCAAGTTAGAATCCTTTCCCCATTGTTTATTGTTGCTTATTGGTTGCTTGAGAGCCCAAGTTTTATTCTTCTAAGCTATTCTTTGAAGGAAATCGACAAATTGGGCTCTTTTTGCCTACATTTAAGAGCAGTGGAGGGGAAGGAAATTTTTGAGGCATTGTTGAGCAGAGAAAGGAAACACCTTTCCTTGTGTTGTGTAGAGCAATGAAAGAGAGTGTTGTGGTTGATTGATGGCTAGATGAGATGTCTATAGTGCTCTATAATGAGTAAATTAGTTGAACCATGAGAGTAATTGGGTTGGGTTGATTGAGTTGTAACTTTGTAGCTTGGTTATTTGCACAAGATGCCTATGGTTGGGTGGAAAATTGCTTGCATGTAGCGAAAATTTTGGACTATTTTATGTTAAAAGATAAGTGCTCTATCTTTGTTTATAAATTTGCAATTTTTTTTTTTTATTATTATTATGGAAATACATGTACTATGCATGGTGTGTGTGGATCTCAATAACAAACATGGGCATTTTTTTCCCATGAATTGTGACATTTTTTACTTGATTATTTGGCTGCATTTTATTATTTTCACCCATGCATGCAGTTGAATTGTTTTGTTCCTCTATGGAAAGCCTTCTTTGTTATGTCATGGTGAATTGGTCTCTTAAGGAACCAAAATTTTAATGGGTTGTACAATGACTCTTGTTCTATAGTTGGGAGTACATGGAAGGGGACACTATAGTGTGGAGAACATGATAGAGGTCATGGTCATATATTTGACAATATTAAGACCTTTGGGAACATGACAAAATAGATTTAAGTGATTTGGGCATGCTCAAGTTTGAATCTTAGTGATTGGATTAGCCTGTAGCTCTCAAGTTGCAAGGGCATCTAAGAAGAGAGGGAGGATTGTGTTTTTGGAATTCAAAATGTACAAGAAAGGAGACTCGTCTTATGACTCATCTCCCTTCGAAATAAGTTTCACAACTCACGACTACATAGGAGTGAGTTGATCTCATTGCACCACAGACTCACACAATGACTAAGAGTTATTAGGTCGACACCTTGTGCAAATGTGTAACAAGAAGGGGTTAGAACCTCGTGTATAGTCAAAGTGGGATTAATTTATAGAGAGGATATTGCAAATAAGGGAGTGATTCTTGTTTGCTTCCTATTGGCATGAGGTTGAAAGGTGCTCTTTGCCCAAAGAGCCCCTCACAACACTGCATAAATCATATATGTTGGATATCAAGCAAGTTGATGACATGGAAATTTTGTGTAATGGAAGTAGAAGGAAGATGATTTAAATAGGAAAACCCACATGCCAATCAAATTATAGACAATTGGAGGAAGGGTTGAGTTCGAAAGGTCTCACTCATCGGATGAAAGACCCCATGAAGGACAATGAAGAGAGGGGGGCCCACATGTTGTGTTGTCAAGGGACAAATGCCATTTTATCATTAGTATGGGGTTGAAAGGTGCTCCTCGCCCAAAAATACCCTCTCAAACTTACAAATTCCCCAACCATTGGTTCTTGGGGAGATTGATGATGAAAAAAAATTCACAATGAAGGTGGGTGAGGGGGGACTTAACCAAGGACCCTCTGACCCCGCCAATCAATAAAAGCATAATATGTGGAAGAATTCATGGGAAAAATAAGGCCTAAATTCCATTTAGAAATACAAGGGGCAAGGGATTATTGGGACTTGACATGACTAGTGCATATGCGGATCACGTGTGGTCTTCGAAGCACATAATGAGAGCTGACCTTTAAAGAGTATGAGGATGAGGCCATTTATTTGGACCCGCCCTATGAAAATTTTAAGGTACCAAGGGCTTCATTCACACAATTAAAATACATGTGATAGGCCTACAACCTATCATGAAAATCAAAGGAAAAAAGACCTGATCAAATTCACAAAGGTTATGAGTTAGTGAGAAATGCAAAAAACCAGTGGGGTATTAGCGGAAATGCGTGGGAAAAAATGTGGTTTCTACCCTCTAGTTGCCTTACAGTAGGGTCGTGATAGGGCCATTGTCCCCTTGAACCCCATAGTGTCTCTCAATAACTCAAAACCCCATGAAATCCCCCTGAATTAATAATGGCAAATTGGGAGAAGGACCCATGTTCATTTTTTATTATGAAAAGAAAACTTAAAAAACATAACAAAGTTAATAGGATGATGATATTATTGTTGTTGTGTAATAGAATCATTATTGTGCACAATTATTGTAGTTCAATATGGGAATTAAGTGCTACAACAGAGTTGCAGAAACATAACATGCTATGATATTTTGGAGCTTTTGGCTCTGATGTCCAATTTGAAAAAATTCACAGTTGGAACAATATTTTAGGTGGGAAGAGAACTAAGGGCTCAATTTTTTGTAGAGACACTTCTAATTTCTCAGAATAAGTAAAAAATCAAATTCTTAGTCTTAGTTGGACTAAGAAATAATCATCATGGATGATTCAATAATCCCCTATGATTATGAATCATATGTCATGGTGAAAATATGCATGATGGGAATGTTGGGACAAAGTCCATTGGAAAAAAATAAAGAAACGCTTCAAATATTGAAGATACCACGAGAAACTTGAGGGTGGAAATTCATAGTTGCAGAGAAGATAATGAAAGGTTATTCAAATCTCAAGAAGACTAGAACCAACATAATGCAACAATGCTTCAAAGTTTGACCAACATACAAAGGTAATTGCATCATGGAAAATATTCAAATAATGTAAGTGAGAGTATAAGGTACTCAAGAAGTCATTCTCACAGGAGGTCCTATAGTTCAAGAAGATCCTCATGAGATGTGACAAATGAACCATCTTTGCCAAACGCCTTTATTAGTGGGTCATATACATATGAAGACTCTTTGAGTAACCCATGAAAATATTTTCCAGGAATTCATAGGAGGAAGAGGCCTTTCAAAGATAACTCATAGGGAGAATTTTGTAAGGCCAAACCACCTACCTTTGATAGTGAGATGAAGTTTGGACAAGAAGCTAAAGCTTGGCTTCATGGGAAATATGAAGCCTAGAGTTGCCATATTTAATCTAAGTGGTAGAATTTTTATTTGGTCGTATCACCTTTGAAGAGTGAAGAATATTAATGAATGAAAGATTGTATTGAAGCAAGTCAAGAAACACTTTCAACATAAATGCTTTTTGAATCACTATTATTAAGGTAAAGTACAATAATTCCATGAACTAAAATTGGGACAAATGACCATGGATGAAATATGTAACCAAATTTTTGAAGTTGTTGAGGTATGTCTGTTAGGAATTAGATCACAGAGCAATAAAATAATGCAGAAATAAAACACAAAAGATCATAATAAAACATAGACACAGATATACATGGTTCACCCAATATGGGCTATGTCCATGGAGAAATTTCCAGGTCCTTCCTTTATTATTATCCAACAAATGAAGGGATACAACCTACAACACTCTTGATGTAACTTACTCTTCTTTTTCTCACAATTTCCTCTCTCAGAATACAATATCCACTCTCCTATACAGCTGCAATACAATTCCCTCATACAAAAACAAGTTTCCTTCTTGGGCGAAAACCCTAACATAATTTATATCGTTAGGCTTGTGACCTTATAATGAATGGCCAGATTGACTAGGAAATTACAATATTTTACAAGGCAGTTTTCCCAAAAATTTTCCTCGGGGGGATCCACCCCCGAACCCTTGGATGGGGGCCTGTTGGCCCCCATGCCCCCCAGCCAAGGGGGGGGGAGAGAACCCCCCATTCCCTCTTCATTCAAGGGCCAACCCATGAACCCCCAAGAGAAGGGGGGTAGGCATGCCTACATATGAATCAGGAAGATAATCAAGCTCCATGACCAAAATTCCAAATATATTCGATATGATAAGGTGAAAACTCAACATCTTAATTGGTCTATCTCAATCCTATTAGGATAGTATTCCAAATATATTTGATATGATAAGGTGAAAACTCAACATCTTAATTGGTCTATCTCAATCCTATTAGGATAGTATTGAATTTGATGAGCCTTGGACACTTGAAGAGGAAATTAACAAAGGTCAAGCATTACTATGAGTAAAACAAAATAAATTTTGATTCCCCAAAGACATGGAAAGATGTGAAACAAAGAAGCTAGACCAAAGGAAGAAAGGGTTCAAGCCTCCTCACTATAGAAACCACCCAAGGACCTTCCAACAAGGGTCGTGTAGTTGGAAGTAGAACAAATCCAACTAAATTTTTGGAAATTGGCCAAGGAAACCAATCTAATGTTGGGGTTGTGGAGAAGACCATATGTACAAAAATTGTCATCATCAAAAGGACAAAGTGAATGATGTGGCATGAAACATTCATTGCATTAGACTGCCAAGAGGATCACCAATCAATTATGGTTGAAGTTGAAGGTAAGATTGAAAAACAATTTATTTTCATTTTACTTGATTTGGGATCTAGTCATAGTTATGTTACTCCTAAATTTGTTGAAACTTGTGCTCTTAAGAAATAAAAATATAGTGAGTCATGGCTAGTCTAGGTAGCCATTGTAACCAACAAAATGGTTAGTGAAATGGTGGAGAGTTGTCCATTAGAGCCAGTGAAATTGTGGAGAGTTGTCAAAGAGAATGGTTAGTGAAATGCTTCAAAGTTGCACCAATATGAAAGAAACTTTTTGTGCCGATAGGAAAATGGAAGAAAGGCACTGATGTATATTGTAGCGCTAAATTTCAATATTTCGTTGACAAGTGCCCATCGACGATCACTTTGCAATTTTTCCAAAATGCAAAGTTTAAAAGGACGGTGATGGTAAAGAAAATTTTGGCATCGATAACACTTATTTCTATAAGTACCAAGGAATCCATCTTTCAAACTCAGACCAACACCTGGGAACTGGTGAGAGTCTCTGAGAAATGGTGGAAGATTTTGCACAAAATCGTACTGAACCTTTTCCTCAGATCTTGGTGTGGGAGACAGAGTCTCAAATGGATCATTGGATATGTTTTCATCATCAAAATATATTGGAGAATCATGATTTGAAGATCGCTGAACTTTATTTCTAATATTTCTAGAAAAATTTCGAGCCATTTGTTTGTTATTGAGATTAACATTGGCAGCCTTTTTGAAATTCTTCTTATCATGAGACTTATCAATTATAGTATCTTGACACAGAGGTTGATCAACTGATTGAGTTAAATTGTCTACTTTCTGGACCTGGATTTTAGTCATAGGTTCATATATGGTGACCTATCCTTTCCCTCAACTGCTACAGAATCAGGGTTATTTCCATGTGGCTCGACCTTGACTTTCTTAGACATACTTCGAGTAACTCGAGGTCTAATTGGCTCAATAGAGTCTTCATTAGCACCATTAACATCTTCTGGGAATGCCCGGTGTAAACTATAATTAGAATTGTCATTTTGATTGATAATAGGGTTTAGATCAACCTCAAGGTTGATCATTTCATCCTTTGAAACATGGGTGAGGGTCATTTTTTCTTTTGCAATAACCCCCTGCGATTCATTTTCATTTAAAACCCTAGTAATATTCGGAGTGTCGAGATGATTTTCCATGCGTAAAGGGTCACTGACTGCCTGTGTAATGGTTTCTGAGAATTTATTTCTCGGGAAAAAATTCCCCCATGAATCCCCAATTTGAGCAAGTATCTACTCAACCAAAATCCTGATTAAGCCGTAATGGAAAAGGCTTGTATCAGGGTTTTTCAAATCCCTTTGATAAAACTTAGACATCTTAGTCAAAAGATTTTTAGAAGATAAAAAGGCAAATTCAACTCATACCCTAAGAATTCCATTAACAATCAAATGTGATAGTAAAAGACCAAGCCATAATGACCTTCATAGGTAATGAACTGTCTAATGATAAAAACTAAATTCTTCCATTGCTTTTTAAGCATGGTCATATGCATACCTTTAACATGACAACTCGACCTTTTGGATGCAAGGAGATTCTTCCACATAATTTTTTTTACTATGCCAATTTTAAACCATTTCTCGCCAACAAGAAGAAACTGAGTGCCTTGTGCTAACCATACCTCGTTGACAGAGAACTCCAAGTCTCCCACACGAGCGGTTTTTCCATTGAAGGATTAGGCGAAATCCCTAACAACTTTAACATTGTGGTCGTGGAAGGCCTGGATAAAACCTCCCCATCCTACCTTATGCACTAAGGTGAAAACATCATCATAAGCCTGAACAATCTCGGGGTCATTTGGTTTGATTCTCACCATAGGTGCCATAAGCAGATTAAAAAACTCGTAGCAGAGGAGAAATTCCCTTGAGATAGGGGGTAAAGAATGACATGGGGTATGAAATAGAGCTCCAAACAAAACCACCCATCCTCCTGGAAGTGACAAAAACGGGCCATAATTGTCTCAACAAGAATCCATAATTGTCTCAACAAGAATGGAATTGGCACGAAGTGCCATCATCCTTGGCTTCAAATCACTTAGGTCTCATGCATGAGAATGGGACGATCATATGAGGGTATGACAATGCACATGACAATTAACGAGACTTGGCATATGGCATGTGTCAAGTATTAATGACATGTTTAATCAAAACCCTCGACACATCGTTAATATGATCATACAGTCTTGTTATGATAGAGGCAATGCACTTCTCTAAGTCTTGGTTGCTTAGCATTTAGTACCGTGATCTTTGTGGTAAGTTAATGTATAAGCCCCACTACATGTAGAACAACCTTCATAGTGATTAACATGGAAGTGTTTTAAAACATTAGTGACATGCATAGTAACATCAGTCGAAAAGATTTGGTGATGACACCATTGTTATATCCTTATTAAATCAAATACCATGTTTAATACTTGTACTCACGATGGTCAACCAATAAATAATCAGATTAACATTGGAATTATAATAATTGGGCATTAAGGATAAGTTCCAGAGGCATCATATGAGCAAATTATCTTTCCAGAGTTTATAAATAATTTTGAGGAATGACAATGGTATAGAAAATCATGCTTTGCATATGGAATAACATTGACATTCAACCGATTTAACATATATCACAAGGACTTAGGATTTAATTATGGCAATCAGAACTAGACCTCATTGTAACAATAATTACAAACATCTGAAATATTTATATTGCTTCGACATAATATCAAAACTAGACCTCATTGTAACAATAATTACAAACATCTGAAATATTTATATTGCTTCGACATAATTGGAAGAAGATTAGCTTTGAATTTCCTGCTTTCGGTCATGAAATTCAAACCTATAAATATTAAATTATGATGAAACAAATGTGAATCCAGAGAACGGATTATATAGAACCCTTTAGTAAATATCCAAATATATAGATTCCCAGAAAACACAGTTCAAATTAGCAACCAAGAAGAAGGAAGAAATAAGGAAATGTACAGGAAAGTCCAGTTTTTAAAATGTTTTGTTGACTAATAATCTTGTAAGTAATAATGATGCTTGGTTAAGACTTTAAATAGAAAATTTATAGATATGTATTACCAAGTTATATTTTATCAAGGGGGGGCCTTCCATTTTCATAAAAAATAGAAGGGACTTCTTGTTGGGCCAACAAATGGTGACTTATTGGGCGAAATCGTTATCTATGTTAAATACTTTGAAATATGTGAATATCAAGACTGTTAAATCTTCAAATCACTTAAAAGTTTGATCCCAAGTTTATGTAGTGTTGATTTAGCTTTGCAATATCTTAGAACGTCTAAATTATCTTCATCATCATTCATAAATTTAGTAGAGTATGAATTGATATTTAATACATAATAGTAAACTTTGTAGGGAATTAATCTTGGGAAAGTCAAGCTAATTGAGCAAGTTATAACATTTTAGAAAGACTTCGGTACCACATGCATAGCCACTACTGCCAACATGCGTTCATAGCCTCGACATGGGTACCTTTTAACCCAGTCAAATTCTTTAATCCCATCCAGTAGCTATAGATACATAGAAAATCAGTCTTTTTAATCAATGAGTGTTATTTTCATTATTTTTTTGGAGATTAACAGAAGGCCACTGCCCTAGCTTGGTAACCAGCTAATGACAATGTCATCCACAAAAACCTATAAGAGTGAATAACTCGGCTTGTGATGAGACCTCCTATATTTCAACCTTGTGATTGAAATCCATTACCTTGGTTAGGTGACCAGTAGTGGCATTGTCATTCTGTAAGATTCTATGGTCATGATAGGTCAGCTCGTGATGAGACCTCCCATCCTTCAGTCAATCTTTTATTCTTATTTCTTAAAATACAAAGGATCCTGCTATGGTGATGATTTAATCTATTGAAAGATTGTCTAATGGATGGGGAAGCAGATTTGAAAAACTCCTTAGGAGCGTGGAATGGCGTAAGAAGTTACAAATTACTAAACTCTTGTTGATTAATCATGCTTTCCCAAAATTGATTCCTTTAAAAGTGAACTTATTCTATAATTATATTTTGTTTATGATTTCATCAATATAGAAAGCTTCTTGAATAATGATGAAGAAAATTCAGAGGGATTTATCAACAAAGATAATAACATATTTTCAAAACCAGGTTTTAACTAGTAAAGGTGATTTGAGAGTCAACACAAGGGTGACATCCTTTTAATAAATTTCCTTTCAAGATAGATCTCAGTTATTGCGCAACAAAAAATATGTCTTTACCAGACAAGTATGTTGGAGAGATAATAAAATTCAAAACATAGTTGATACAATAGTTATATACCACAAAAGTATCAAAGAAAAGGCAGAAAACAAGAAACCAATCGAGATAAAAAACCAAAATATAACACACAACAACAAAGAAAAACAAATAACAACCATATTTACAAGACTGATCTCCTTAAAGACGAAATCAGGAAAAATGTTTCTTCAAAACTTGATCATTTAATGGAAAGGTCTCAAATTGACCTCCCAACGATTGTAATCGAAACGTGTTGGGACAAAGTTTTTCTGTAATAATAAATGGTCCGAGCCAAAGGTGTTGGAACTTCGTATGTTCTCCTTTATCCTCATGTGCCTTGTCCCACTTAAGCACTAAGTCTCCTACGTTGAAGTTCCTATCAGAGGAAGAACTATCATCAAACCAGCATTTGACGATTTGTTGATGTTGTTCAAACTTATGCTTAGCTTTATTGCTTACCTCTTCTAGTTTTAGCAGGACATTAATTATGTTTTCCATAGCGGGACATTCAATTTCTTTAACTTTTTAGGATAGTTGTAATGATGGTAGAAAAATGTTCGAGGGAAGTATGGCTTCTCTCCCATACACGAGAAAGAAAGGATAATTACCAATGGTTTCTTTAGGGGTTACCCTATCATCCCACAATGCATTAAACAAAGAAGTATGCCAATTTTTGTGATGATCTGCGACTATTCTTTTAAGGATTTTAATCAGATTTTTATTAGAGGATTCAACAAGCCCATTTCCCTAAGGGTAATATATCATTGAATACTTAACTTTAATTCCCTTTTCTAAGGCATATGTATTCAAATCCAGAGAATAAAAGTAGGAGGCATTATCAAAAACTAGAGACTCATGAATACTGAAATGAGTGATAATATTGGTTTCAAGGAAAGATATCACTTGGTTGGTATTAACCACTCGAAGAGGTACTGCCTCCACCCATATTGTGAAGTAATATGTTACCATCAAGATGAATTGTGTTGGAGGGATGAAGCAGGACTAATGGGCCCAAAAATATCCAAGCCCTGTTGTTTAAATGGAGCATCAATAGAAACATGTTGCAAAGGAAAAACAACCTTTTTTACTTTGCCTGTTGCTTTTTGACAAGTTTGACATTTTCGAGCTAAGGAATGAGCATTTTTAAACAATATCGACCAATAGTATTTGAATCTCAATACTTTATGAGCAGTGGTGTCTCCTCCAAAATGGCTTCCCGCAGGTTGTGAATGTAATTTTTTCAAGATCTTTTTAGAGTCTTCCCGTTCCAAACAACATAGTAAAACTCCGTCAATTTTTTTCTTCTAATACATATGTTTTTAATCATCTAAAATAGGGTTGATTTGAGTCTTAGTACTCTCCTTTTCCTTGGATCCAGGTGTTGTGGGGCGGTTCCATTCATCAATAAAACTTTAGATCAATATACCAAGAATCAAGGGTGTTTGAAACACATGCAATTTCATTATCAAAGACAAAATCTTCATCTAAATAAAAATCTGCATTGGGTGCATTAACAGAATCAACAATTAATTTACAAAGGCCTTGTCCTCTAACAATTTGAGATGGTTTAATTTCAAGGTCGTATTCTTGAAGTGTTATCATCGAGTGATATATTTTCTCACCCAACTCCTTTTGGACTAATAAATTCCTAACTGATGTATAAGGGACAATCACTTTAGTTTTGTATTTCAATAGGTATGGTCTAAAATGTTTCACTGCCTTGAAAACAACAAAGGCTTGTTTATCCATAGTTGAATAGTTTAATTCTTCCCCTTTAAAAGCAGAGCTCATGAAAAAGATGGGGATCTCAACATTTTTATTGTTCTTTTGAGTGAGGACGAAAACATAAGTGATATCAGAGGAAAAAGTGTATAGGTTAAATTCTTTGGCAAAATCAGGCTCATTAAAGTGGGTGCTTCATATATGGATTGTATGATTGTAATGAAATCTTCCTTTTCCCGTTGATCCCATTTAAAAACAACATATTTTTTAGTCAAGTTTTGTGATGGCCTCACAATCTCTGAAAGGCTAGGGAATAATCTCCTAACAAAGTTTATTTTTCCCAAAAATGATTACATGGCCTTCTTGGAGGTAGAATATGATGGATTGGCGATGGCCTAAGTTCTTTTAGGATCTATCTTCATCCCATTTTTTGAGACTATGAAACCCGACAATTTACCTTGATTAACAACACAAATAGAGTTTTTGGGATTGAGAGAAATGCCATATTTTCTGCAACATTCAAATATGTTTCTTAAATGAGATAGGTGGTCTGATCATTTTTCTTAGTAGATAGTGACATCGTCTAAATACACAACAACTAAATGATTAATCAAGCCACGAAAATCAATATCCATTTCTCTCTGGAAGGTAGCTCCAACATTTATTAATCCAAAAGTCATATTTCTATAGGCAAAGGTGCCCCATGGGGTTCGAAAGGTGGTCCTGAGATGATATGATGGGAGACTAGGACCTAGTTATAACCCGAAAAACCATCCAATAAGGATAGCATCTCAGAACCAGAGATGCTATATAAAATCTACTCCATGGGTGGAACTGGGTAGTTATCCTTGTCAAATGCTCCGTTTAGGTTGCGGAAATTGACACAAAGTCGAATATCATCATTTTTATTCCTAACTGAAACTAAATTGGAAACCCACTGGGTATGGTAGACATGAAATATTATCCCAGCAGTTAAAAGTTTGTTCAATTCCTTTTTGAGAGCAGGTTCAAGATTGGAATGCATTTTTCTAAGCTTTTGTTGAAATTTTTTTTCCTGGGGTTTCATTGGAATTACATACTATATGATATTTGGATCAAATGTTTTCAAATCATCGTATGTCCAAGGAATACATCATTGTATTCTTGGAACAGTTTGATGAAAGATGACCTTTTCTTTTTGGTGCATCCAATGCCTAAATTAATGTTCTGGGGGTTACTTTCACTTCCTAAATTAATGGTTTCATATTGCATAGAGGAACTATTTGTCTTGCAGTTCACAACCCCTTTAAATTTATCATGAAGATCATAAAATTTATCTGACCTAACAACTGATTTTGGTTTAGAATTTACCGGATTGAACGAATCTTCTACTGACTGTTGATTGTGTATTACTGATAAATTTAGGAGATCTTGTTCGTGGGTAATTTCGTCAATTTCCACGTCTTAAAACATGTCTTCCTTATGCAGAAAATCGATAATGTGTTGGTCATCATCAAACACACGCCAATTAGTAATATTGTCTGGAATAGATGGTCTGAAAATTAACTCAACGGAAAATGAATCAGGATAAAAACCTTCAACATGTATTATTCTAGATGCTACATTAGCTAACAAATCTGCTTCTTGATTGCTAGATATGGGAATTGAATTGATATCAAAGGCTAGGAAATTATTCATCAAATTCCATACCTTTGCTTGATAGTTCTTTAACTGAGCAGAAACACAATGAATAGAATTTCGTGCATGCTTGACTATGATTTTAGAGTCCCCAAAGGTAATCAACAACTTAACATCGATATCAATAGCTTTCTTGTGTCCTTGTATACGAGATTCATATTATGCAATGTTATTTGTACAATCAAATTCTAATCTACGGGAAATAAACATCTTATTACCTTTTGGATATAGTAATAAACAACCAACACTTGCGTCATATTTAGATCTAGATCCATCAAAGTATAAAGACCAAAATTCATTATATACAACACTTTTTGCAGTATTTACATTAATTACAGTTTGATCTAGTGAAACTACCTTGGTACAAGATAAAAGTTCAGATTGTTGTTCTGAATCATAAATAAGAGATATTTCAGCAGCGAAATTTCGAAAAAATGTGTCCACACCACAGTCTCCTAAGATAGGATCATTACACAAAACCGGTTCATTAGGATCATTTAAATCAATGACGATGTGCTTCATGTAACACTCTCTATTCACCCTGATTTTGTTTGGTTATCCATTCAGAGGTAAACGAATATGAGACCAATCCATGGCGAAGTAGCCATTTAGATTTTGCGACCAAACCTTGCTTAAAAGAAACCCATACACTTCAAGTATACCAACCACTATAATATCAATTACTTAGTGCACCTTGGGATTAGAGGACAGTTTAATAAACACATCTTTCAGTTCCCTCACAACTTTAACATTAGTATGATCAAGCTGCACAATTTTAATTTTAGATGGCTTGATGTCTGCATTAATTTTCTTACAAACAGACAAAGGCATGACATTTGATGAGGCGCCTAAATCGATCATGTAGCTATGCACATTTCGGTTGTAAACTTCAAACGTTAATAAAAATGGTGGGAAATTGGATTTCTTTCGTTGTGTGGAAGGGACATTAGTGTATTGGTGTTTGTTGCTAATCGACCTTGTTGCATAATTAGTAAAATTGGATACATCTCCGCTAGAAACTGCCTTTTTCCTATAGTGTTTTCAACCAAGTTCCGTCGAATTTTCTGTTATATTATAAGAATTTTCAGCATCTCATAAATGGAGATGTTGGCCTTCAACTTTTTAAGGTCTTATATTAGGTCATACTCTAAATACAAAACATGAAGGTTTTTAGATGGCTCTACCTGTTTTTTCATATTCGACGTTGAGTTCTTTGTTTGGATAGGGGAAGATTGGTTTTGAATGTCAGATTGGCCTTTGCTACGAGTGTTGTAGGGATTTTGATTCACATAAATTGTCTCATAATTCCCAAGAAAGACACAATTTGAAAAGTGACCTATGGTAGGGGGAGGTAGATATTCTTCATTATTCAACTCTTCCCTGTGATTTTCAGCTTCATCTAGTTGTTCATTTGTATTCTGAGAAGGTGGCTCAGCTCCTCACAACAAAGCTTGGAGAACGTTTCCTAATACTTTTACATTTAACCCTTCATCGGGAGGGGTTTGTTTATTGGGAAAAATTAAGATGGTTTTTTGAAAGGGGTTCTATAATACACTATGTTAGAATATCCTTCTCATGAGCTTCTTTTAAGGTCGAGAACTTCATTGGATAGCTTCTAAAGAGATTTCTGTAAGCTTTGAAGGTCAAGGGATTCTTGGTCTTTCTTGGCTGTAGGTGGTTTAGGGAGCATCTCAGACTTCTTCCGAGAGGAAGATCTCTGATCACTCTCAACATTTATATTATCCTTAATACTACGCATATCCTTCTCAATTAAAATAGCTTCTTCAAAGGCTTCTAGGAGAGTTCTCTTTTGGGATCTCTTAACCTACATGATAGTGGTAAGAGGTAAGGATTTAGCATAATATGAAACAATAAGGTTTTCTGCAGGCATGGATTCAATAGGGATTTTGTTCTTTAAAGTAAAAAACCTTTGATTAAATTATTTAACCCTCTGCTTAGAATTCATTTTCATATTAGACAACTCCATCACTAGGACTTCGGGAGACTTATCTTCACCAAACTTTTCGATAAAAATGGTTTTAAATTGATCCGAAGAAGCTATAGTGCGAGTTTGTTGTGAAAAATACCATGTGGAGGCTTTACCCTCAAAGGTGTAAGGGAACAACCTACACACAACATCTTCGTGCTCCAAATTTCTTAACCTAACAACTAGCATGCATTTCTTTATGTGGTCATCTACATATTGCTTGGTATCAGGATCAAATTTGGGAAAAAAAAAATCAGGATGCTTGGGTAAAGGGTGTTGTGGCCCTGGGATGGAAATTGCGCCTTGATCAAGCCAAGGCGTGGCAGGGTTATTTTCCATCTATGATGAACTTCGGGAAGCATGTGAAGTTTTTGATTATGTAGACAAAGAATGTTCAGATCTTTCCTCGTCAGAAGAATCTTCATTGGAAGAAGGTGGGGATGAGTCAGGTGGTGAAGGTGGTAAAACAAATCCTCCCGTACCTAAGTTTGGTTTCTCTCGCATTAGTGATTAAGGTTCACATGTGACCAATTCAGGTTCGTTTTGATTGGGAAGATTAAATCCTCCCACTATAGGATCAGGCTCGGCTTGGCCAGTCAAAATGTCATGCAACCTATAATTTGGTGTACTGGTTGTAGGGGAATATCCCTTGTGAGGAGTGATACTAGGGAAATTTTCAGGTTGATATAATTTGTCCCCAATATCTCAGATCCCTTCTAACCTGGCTTGAGCTCGTGTTCTCACTTGATTTGAATTTTGGATTAATTATTCAAACTCAGGTCTGAGCGAAGGAGGTGTAGAAATATTGGTTGTGGTGTGTGCAATGTGTGGAAGTGGTGTGGAAATAGGTTTAGGTTTAGAGGTGGTAGCAACATCCAATGTGTCAGGAGGATCTGAACAATTGTGGGTAACAATTGGAGAGTAACTACCCGGTGGTGTTTTTCGGCCTCATTTTTCCATCAATGTCTAATAGGCCCTCCTTATAGCGCCATTTGTTGATAGGTAGATGACCATTTTTCAAATAAGAGGAAACAACCCCGTCTGAGGTCCTTAGAGCATAACCCAAGTCGTTTGATATGGTTGTCCCTGACGGGTTTTATGGCTTCGTTATCCAATGTGAGAATATTATCTCGAGGAAGAAAATATATGAGATAGTTTTCCTAAGGGCTCTATGTACTAAGATCTATAACTAACCTATCAATTATAAACAAATATATGATATTTACAATGAAAATAAAAGAATATAATAAAATGTTATATAATTTACAATGATTTACAAGTTTACATGGATTACAAGATTGCGAAAACCTTGTGAAATAAAGATATTAAATTTTAGAACTAAATCTCAGAAAAAAAAGAAAAAAAAGATTAAAAGATTAAATGAACTAATAAATAAGTACCTATTCTATTTTAGTCAAACCCCAAACATATAAATCTGAACTTATTTTAAATTTCAAAATATTAAAGTTAACTAAGCCTATCACAATATTTTAGCCAATCCTTATAATGAAAGATGGACATTTAAAATTGAAACAAACAATCATATCACACCATAAAAATAATAAACTATCCTCATCGGGAGCATAGATCAAACCTAACAATCGAATCAATTTTCACATTTAATGTAATCTCAACAAAATTTCAAACTTGAAAAATAAATAGGACATCACAATTTGGAATCATTCGATTTTTGTAAATCATAAGTAATAACAAAATTAACTATTGTAGATTGGATCACCACTAGAGAATAACCAACCTTTAATTTCTTGTGCATCTAAGCCATTTCTTTCTCATGCTGTTCAAATAAAGACTTATTTTTCTTCTTTAAATGCATGTTTTCATTATGTAGTTGATCTATGTTTTGCTTAAGGTGAGCCATAATCCAATGATACTTTTGCATCCAAAACCAACAATTTAAACATTGACCTGAACTTCCATGTTCATATGTATGTTGATGATTAACCAATGGGATATTAATACCAAGGAATCCATCTTTCAAACTCAAACCAATACCTGGGAACTGGTGAGAGTCTCAGTGTCTTGTGCTAACCATACCTCGTCGACAGAGAAATCCAAGTCTCCCACATGAGCGATTTTTTCATTGAAGGATTCGACGAAATCCCTAGCAACTTTAACATTGTGGTTGTGGAAGGCATGTATAAACCGCCCCCATCCTACCTTATGCACTAAGGTGAAAACATCATCATAAGGCTGAACAATCTTAGAGCCATTTGGTTCGATTCTCACCACAGGGGCCATAAGAAGATGAAACAACTCCCAACCGAGGATGAGTTCCCTTGAGATAGGGTAAAGGATGACATGGGGTATGAAATAGAGCTCCAAACAAAACCACCCATCCTCTTGGAAGTGACAAAAACAGGCCATAATTGTCTCAACATACATGGAATTGGCACAAAGTGTGATCATACCTCAGATTCAAATCACTCAAGTCTCGGGCATGAGAATGGGACAATCATATGAAGGTATGACAATGCACATGATAGTTAACGAGACTTGTCATATGACATTTGTCAAGTAATAATGACAAGTTTAATCAAAACCCTCGACACATCGTTAATATGATCATACAATCTTGTTATGACTATGAAATGCACTTCTCTAAGTCTTGGTTGCTTAGCATTTAGTACCGTGAGCTTCATGGTATGTTAATGTATAATCTCGACTGCATGTAGAGAAACCCTCATAATGATTAACATGGAAGTGTTTTAAAACATTAGTGACATGCATAGTAACATCAGTCAAAATGATTTGGTGATAACACCATTGTCATATCCTTATTAAATCAAATACCATGCTTAATACTTGCACTCACGATGGTCAACCATGAAATAATCAGATTAACATTAGAATTACAATAATTGGGCATTAAGGCTAAGTTCCACAGGCATCATATGAACAAATTATCCTTCCAAAGTTTATAAATCATTTTGAGGAATGAAAATGATATAGAAAATCATGCTTTGCATATGAAATAACATTGACATTCAACCAATTTAACATATATCACAAGGACTTAGGATTTAATGATGGTAATCAGAACTAGACCTCGTTGTAACAATATTTACAAACATCTGAAATATTTCTATTACTTCATCATAATTGGAAGAAGATTAACTTTGAATTTCTTGCTTTCGATCATGAAATTCAAAACTATAAAGATTAAATTATGTTGAAACAAAAGTGAATCCAAAGAATGGATTATGTAGAACCCTTTAGTAAATATCCAAATATATAGATGCCCAGAAAACACAATCTAAATTAGAAACTAAGAAGAAGGAAGAAATAAGGAAATATACAAGAAAGTACAACCTTTAAAATGTTTTGTTGACTAATAATCTTGTAAGTAATGGTGATGTTTGGTTAAGACTTTAAATAGAAAATTTATAGATATGTATTACCAAGTGAAATTCTATCAAGGGGGGCCCTTCCATTTTCATCAAAAATAAAAGGGACTTGTTGCTAGGCCAACAAGTTGACGACTTTCAATTTTGAATGTATGCACCTTTAATATAGAAAATGGTGACCAAGAGAGAGACATAATTGATATCTTGGTTGAATAAATCCATGGTTCTTAGTTTCTTAAAACTATTCTCATTTGGTATGGAAATTTATGTCAGTTTCTTCTTCATTTGACAATTGGGTATGAAGCTTTTTAAGATAATACTCCAATGAGAGAAATTGTTAGTTACATATGTGATTTCTTCTTTTACTCTATTTATATGTTGCCTTTCATTGACACTGGTAAAATTCCATTAGGAGAACACCTGGAAGAACTCCTATAAAGTATCCTAAGAGAAAGAAACCCAAGGAGTCTGCCAAAACCTCTCATCAGAAACCAATAGAGACCGAAACTTCATCTAAGGTGTATGTTCCAATAGTTTAAATACCTTCACTTGAAAAACATAGTCCAAGGCCCATATATAATAATATTGAAGTTATCATAGGAGAACAAACTCATTTCTCTGGAAGGAATGAAATGTATCATAAATTTTGGATGGAAGGGAAGTTTATGATAAGGTATTCATCAATATCATAAAATCTCATTTGTATTATGTTGCAACGAGGACTTCTACCATGCCCTACTATGAATCCATTGAATGGATTATCAATCATACCAAATTTGGAAACAAGACTATCATTAATTATGAAGGAAATTGTGTGGGTTCTTTTCTAGTAGTTCATCTAGAGAAATATTATAAAATACTAAATCCTGAAGTACACGTGGTTAAACTCTTTGTAGAGGAATTTCATAAGAAACAAAATGTCAAGAAAATTCTAGCTAGGTAGTGGAAGGAAGACACGAGTTTTTTATAAAAAAAATGGTAGCTACTCCATTACCAATATGCAAGAACCATATGTGTATGTCATGGCCTTGATAGCCAAGCTATATAGAGAGAAATAGCGTGTGGATTTCAAGGATGCTTGGGTACCATTAACTTACAAAGTGGTCACAATTGATAATTTGTTTAATTGGGCTACCATTTTATCTTATCATCTCAACAGGATGATCGAGAAAGTGCAGAAAGCAAAGGAAAATCCCATAGTAGTCCCAAA
>SNQJ01S0073024.1:168250-180199 GCA_010110895.2 Picea sitchensis | reverse complement strand
CTTATGCAATTTCATGCTTTCCTAGTTAGTGTTTCAATGCTTTCTTAGATTAGTTTGATTTCAGCAACATAGATTAGATTAGATTAGTTCTACTTCAGTCCTGCATATACAGTGCGTGTGCTTCGTCAGTCTATGTACCCCGAGTTTACAATTAAATGGTTGGGCAAGTACTACAACGTTATTATAACGACATAGATTTCGCCTAACAACTGTTACTGCCTTAATGCCCACGTTTTTCCATTATGGTGTAGCGTATTGGTGTCTGGTTGACTGCATTGATGTTGATTGGATATGATTTTCCCTTTAAAGGTGGATTGAGACTTGTTGTTGCATGGGTACATTTTCCTTTAATTTGTTGAGTTTGTTGTCGACTGGGAACGTTTTCCATTAAGTTTGTTTACTGCATTTTTCTGACGTGGGAACAACATTTTTCCTTAGATTTGATGACTGCATTTTTCCAGTTATTCACCCCGAATTTGGTTTTTATTGTGGACTGTGGTTGCATTCAAATGGCCACGAGTTTGCTTAATTGTTGATTGTTCCTCTTAAGCTCGAAAAGACAATATTTCTAGACAATTAACTCGACGCTCATACTCCTAAGCTATACCTTTACCTAGCAGTGCGTCTAGTTGGCATAGTTGGATTGGAACAACTTTCCTCCCCTTTTTTAGCAGTATTGAGTATTTTTATAGGATTTTTGCATTTGCATCGACTATAGTGTTTGGTTCTGAGTGACTTTAATTAAGATCAGGTCCTGTAATTAATCCCTTTAGATGATTATGACAGTAATCTCTTTTAACAGTTATGACAAAAAAATCTTAATAAAGACATATGGCAGTAAATCTAATTTTAGGTACATGGCCTTAGTCTCTCATTGAATGTGTATGGATTTGTGGCATTGACACTTCTTAGAAAATTCCTTTAGTGTTTGTAGACAACTGTCATTTTTGTACAGTTAGTAAAGATAGACACATGTGGTAATTTATTGAGTTAATAAATGTTTCAATGTTACTTTCTGCTTGATGTAGTTAATGTTGTTATTGCTATATTAATTGTTAGGTAATTGTCATGTTAAATGCCTTGTTATTGCTAAATTAATTGTTATAATGGTAGCATTCTACATTAAGATTGTTACTGTTGTTATTTAAGTTAATGGCTAGTTGGATGGATATTGGGATTAATATAGAATTGTCCATTTGGGTTGTGTTAATGATTAAAATTTGATTGGTGAAGTAAAGACTGGATTGCAAATTTTAGACTTGCTAAATTGAATTATAATTGAGTTCTAGTATTGATTACTTAGACTTGCTAGATAGATTGCATTAACGTTAAATTAGTGGGTGCACTAATGACTAATTGTAATTTAGACGTGCCCCATTTAGAATGGTATCCCATGTTAAAATAGATTGTAATCATTGACTATCTTGACTGGGTGATTGGTTGGGTCGTGGACGATGTCGAATATTGTCTTGCGTCATCACTGGTCTTTGTCCTCTGGCATTTCTTCCACCTATTGTTGGGGTATGGGTGTGGTTTTCCCTTCGATATTTGGTTTCTAGCATGTCAGATTGTCTAGAGTCCTCGATCCAGATGGGATGTGTGGTGCCAAGGTTGTTGACGCGTCTATCACCTGGGGATAGCATGATCCCTGATGAGGGGATCATGGCATGCCCTATGGGATAGCGGTGAGCGAGAACCTGGCGGAGTCGATGCACATTGTGTGAGTGTTGACGAGCATGGTAAGTTGCTTGGGAGCATGGGTGGAATGCCTTCATGCATTTGGTTCACGCACCTTGAGGTTCTAGTCTTGATCAGAAATGCCATTGTGTCGGGAAGGGGAAGTTCTCCCTTAGCTTGTAGGGGTGTCTTGTTTGCATCGGGTGGGTAATCGTTCCTCCTTGTTATTTTGTGCATGTTTTCCCAATTTCCCTTCTGACTATGTGTGGTGTCATAGTAGTTTGTTTCCTGGGTTGCGTGCTTCTGTTCATTGTTTGTGGTGTGGTTAAACTATTGTCATTGTTGCCTTCTTGCCTCTTAATTCAAAAAAAAATAAAAATTATGCTTCACTTGTTGTCGTAACGAAGGGGACGTTACATAAATCTAGATGCGCTACTCACATTCACTAGAATATGGATTACAATGAGGCTCTAAAGGAATTTTTAACATAAAGAAAATCCATAACCCTAACCCCGGAAGATGAAAATCCAACAGTTTTGTGGACCTTGTTTTGAGTAGTTTGGTGTATCAACTTCCCAGGGGTATAACTTTGTCATATGAACTCCATTTGGGGTGCACGATAGCTCGTTGGAAAGGTCTACCCATGACTATACATGTTTCTTCCAGAATTGACTTCGTCTACAATATGACTATGGAAATCCATAAAAATGTTGTTTTGGGCCTCAAAACAGCCTCGAAAGTCAGGGACTAAAAAACTAGGAACAAAACTGCCAAAATGAAACTACCAAAATTAGATAGTTGGAATAGGTGGGTGGCCATCGATATCCACCTAGATTAATCCTTCCTCCTTAAGAAGAAATAGTCTCCATTGTGTTGATTTCTCAGGGGAGAGAGGAAAGCAATTGTTGTAATTGAATCTTGGTGCGTTGCTTGCCTTGCCATAAATGTTGTGATGTGGAAGGCTATAATGAACCTGTTGTTGGTAGGGTTGAATATGTTCAATCAGTTGGGCTACATGAGATGTATGTGTGAAAAATGAATCTTTGTGTTTTTTTTTTGTCTTTTTGACCTGCCTTTGTTGGATAGAAGGTGCTTGGGTTGAGGTTTTAGTGGTTGTAGTATCCTTCTGTTCACCTTTCAAATAGATTGTGAAGAAGCTACATTTTTTAGTATGAGATACTACCTAGTGGCATTGTTTAGGTGGGACAATAGTTGGAACTACCTATGGTATCATGTAGAGATGACCCCTCAGAGTAACAATGACACTACAGGGTCGAGACTCATAGATAGCATGGTGATTACACATATATGGTTGGCCCAAGAGAACGTCACAGACATCCACCAGGGAAGAATCACATAATACCTCATCCTTGAAGGTATGGATGTCGTATGACAATAGACACTGGTAGATGACACAAAGATATCATCCCTGGCGAAGCCACCTGATGTTGTATTGTCACGAGTGTGGTGTTGTCAACAATCCCAACTGTTTGATTACATATACTAAGATGAGGTTCTTCTGGCTTCCACTATCAATAATAAAATGAAGTGATGTCCTCTTCACCCAAATCCGTGAATTAAAAAGGCACTCCCCCTCTTTAGGATATGTTTGTTCTTCTAGTTTAACTGTTGTGCTTGCGACAATCGTAGTAGAATCTTTGTCGATGATATTTCTTTTATCGATATTTTATTAATCAGATTCTGAATCAGGGTTCGACATATTGTCTTTGATCTAGGCCAAAAATGATGTTTTTGAGAGACATTCATCGGTGTTTTTCCAAGGGATTTTGTGGAAATCGCACCATTTTCCAGTGTTCTTCACCCTTTCATGACCATTCTTTTTGTGTGGCTTGGACTGGTTTTCATGAGGTTGTTTATTAGGATCGTCTTTATCATACTTTGGTTGTTGCGTATTTGCAAACCCAAACACTCATTTGTTCTGGTGCTTACATTTCTTCTCGGTTTTAGAAACATATCAATAAGAAACACCGAGTGATGAGATGTCCAAAAAATACATTTCAGTTTTGATGTATATGTGTAGATCCCCATGGTATTTTAGAATCAAATTTTGTTCGGAGTCTTTGATACCTATTTTGGTGTGCAAGGTATTGAAGGTATTGGTGAAATATGGAACTACTTGGCCCCTTTCTTTCCGCAGTGTGGTGCATATCATATAATGATACTCATAGTTTCCAACATGGTAATATTGTTCCTTTACCGCATCCACAAAACAATCTGAGGTGGGCTCGAACCTATATATTCCAGACTCCTCTATGGAATTTTTCTCCCAATAATTTTCCCCACAATGTTTGACATGGGGGAGGGCCTTAATGAACGTGAAGGTGATATCTTCCTTGTCAGAGAAATTATGAATAGAGAAATAACCTTCTATAATATTTACCCATTTTTATAGGGCATCGAGATCTATCTGTCCTTCAAATATGGTAATAGCAAAATTAACTTGTACCCTGAAAGGTGAGGTACCTCCAAAGTGGCTTCTTAATGAAGACACACATGTTGTTATCGGCAAGAATTGTAGGATGTTGGAAAAATTCTCCATCATTTTGTCCCTCTATCGAGTGAGAGCTTGCTCAAGCAACAGATTAATATAATCGTCTTCTATGCTATTTTTATTTTATTTTTCCATATTAATCTCCTATACTCAGACCTCGTCGGGGACATGCACTAAAAAATGATCAAGAGCAGCCTGCTCTGATACAATAGATCCAGATTATTTTCGGCCCAAAATGAGAGTGGAGATATAATAAATAAATGTACATAGATATCTCATATATCTAATAATATAACATAAATGTATCAGAAATGCAACCATAAACATAGAGATACAGTAATACAATTTTTTTATTAATTAACAAAAATGTACAAAGACTATAAAAATACAGAGTGATAGACTCGCTAGAATGGTGACAACTTATCTTTGAGAAGAGATGTGATGGATACTCACATTCACCAACAGATGGGTTACAATGAGTCTCTAAAGGACTTATTAACATAAAGAAAATCCAAAACCCTAACTGCAAAAGATGAAAAGGCAACATTTTTGTGGACCCCGTTTTGGGTAGTTTGGTGTATCAACTTCCCAGGGGCGTAACTTTGGCATACAATCTCCATTTGGGGCCCACGATAGCTTGTTGGAAAGGTATGCTAGAGGAATACACATGATGTTGTCAAACTTGACTACATCTACATTCAGACTATGGTGAGCCCTAAAAATGTTGTTTAGGGCCTCAAAACGGCCCTGGAAGTCAGGGACTCGAAAAATAGGAACAAAACTGCCAAACTCAAAATGGCAGTTGGAATAGGCGGGTGGCCACTGATATCCATCTGGATCACTCTCTCTCACATTCTTACTTATCTTTCCACAGTCCTATGGAGAGGCTACTGGAAATCCACCATGAAGGAGGAGTACAACTCCCTCCTTAAGAACCAGACTTGGGATATGGTTCCCCTTCCTTCAGGAAGGAACCTTTTCAAGTGCAGATGGGTCTACAGGACTAAGAGAGAAATGGACGAACAAGTTAACAAATACAAATCGAGGCTAGTTTCCAAAGGATTTCAACAAGTGCACAACATTGACTATGATGAGACCTTTGCTCCAGTAGCAAATATGGATTCCATAGGTTTGGAACTTTCCATTATGGCAGAGAAGGATGGGAATTCCATCAAATGGACATGAAGAATGCATTTCTTCACGACGATATATTTAAAGAGTTCTATATGGAGAAACCCCGGGGATTTATGGAGGATTCATCTTTGGTATGTCGATTGAAGAAGTCTCATTATGGCCTCAAGGAGGCCTGAACGACATGGTATTCCAAGATAGACTCCTACCTATTGTCACATAACCTTGTACATTGTAAGTCGGACCTGAATGTTTACATGCTCAGGATGGATGATTCACTTCTACTCCTACTTATGTATGTTGATGATTGGTTGATCATTGGTTTCTCGACTTCACCAATTGTTGTTGTTAAGAGGATTTTTCATGATAGGTTCTTGATGATGGACATGGGTCCGCTATATTTATTCCTTGGAGTTGAGATTAGTCAAGATGCATCATGCATCAAACTATATTAGGATAAGTATGCACGAGATCTCCTTAAGCAATTTCACATGACAGACTACAAGTCTACCTTGAGTCCTTTCCTATCAGGAGTCATACTTGAGGATGGCGGGGACACTCCACTGGTTGAAAACACACTATGCATAAAGCTAGTAGAGATCTTTATGTATCTCATAAAGTCCAGACCAAACCTCTCCTTTGTAGTTGGACCAGTCTCCAAGTTCATGCAAGAGACGCATGACCTATATTGGAAGGATGTAAAATGTATCCTTCGATACATATAGGGAACCATCACCTTTGGGATTCATTATGCAACAGACTCTACATTGGACCTCATTGGGTTCACTGATTTTAATTGGAACGACGATAGCATTGATCACAAGTCCACATCTGGTTACTCACTTAGTATTGATTTTGGGCCTATCTATTGGTCGAGAAATAAGGAGGATGTTATTTCTCTATCCTCGGTTGAGGAAGAGTATAGAGGGGTATTTAACATAAACATTTTGTCTATGTGGCTACCAGATTTTATCACTGAGTTGGGAATTTAGTTTCATCGACTGATCACCATCTTGTGTGACAACGAGAGCACTCAGAAGTTCTACAGAGATCTAGTTCAGAGCCAACAGAAGGAGCACATCGATATCCACATGCACTACATCCAATACTTAGTACATTAGGGGATCATCAACCTACATTTCTTTCCTTCAACAGAAGAAATTACATACATCTTCACCAAGACCTTCACTGAGAACAAGTTCCATTCTCTGCGCAGTCGTCTTGGAGTGAAGGACATAGTTTCCTAGAAACTGCGAGTTCTTCTTTTTACATACATTGTACCTTCAAGGGCGATTTTTCCCATGAGGTTTTCCCTCTCTCCTCTTTTATTCCAGTGCATATTTTGTATTTGGGTACCTATCATGGCCTCGCTACGAGGAACCATTCTTTATTTTCACCATAGTAATATTCATGGCGGGTGTTGGAGATACTTCACACACACCTATGATTTATTTTTCCTAAGGTTTTAACTATGTTTATTAGTCATTATTCAATATCCTATAGTTTAGAGAGAATATTCCTCTAGGAGAATATTCTCTTTAGTTCACACTTCAGTTTGGTCAGTTGAGTGGAGTCTAGATGCCACATTGGGATTATCACCATGCAACATTGGGATCATCATCAAGTAATGTGTGTTGTCTTTGTTATTATCACCATACTATAGACTTACTCATGATTCCCTGATCTCCTACTCACTTCACTTTTCTTTCAGTTAGTTAACTCAAGACTGATAGACTAGTCAACTCAGACTAGGTGGCAGTTCACTCCCGTAACTACCCGAGAGACTAGACTAGGTGGCACTTTACTCCCGTAATTGCTAGTGTGTATCCATATCAGTCTATACCACCACTATGATGCATTGGATTCTCCTACAGTGCACATTAGTTGAGTTATACATAGTATATAATGTGTAAATTATCATTCATTCATTTGGTTAATGAGAATTCTTCCATTCTTTCTCTCATGTTTCTCTCTTCTCATATTTTCTCTACAAATTGTGTATGTCATTCACTATCTACATATTTTATGTGCAGGTTCAACACATTTACAATTATGGATTTGTGTATTCAAAGTCTTTGTACATACTTCAACACTCATCACAAAATCTTTGACGAGGAGAAGATTCAAATTGCTAGGTTACAAATGGAAGTTGTTTCCTAGGCCTGGTGGGATACTCAACCAATTGGGATCCAAATCATTATGGATTTCTAGGAATCTGCCTCATCTTCTACTCCTCCTATTACCACTTAGGAATATCTCTCTCAAGTTCTCTTTAACGTATTCTATCCTCCTGACTATCGTGAGAATCTTTCGGATCGCTGGTTGTAGCTTCGCCAATTCTCAGCCTAGTTCATGCAACAATACATTGAAATATTAACCATGATCCACATCCAACCTTGTATTCAGGACTCTGAGTAGGTACTCATAGTAAATTTTAATAGTGGTTTATTGATTTTTTTATGCATGGATGTCGATCTTTTTTACACTAGTTATTTGGATAAGGATTTCTCTCATGCTCTAGTAGTTGAGTGTAAGATATCCCCTTGCTTCAAATCCCTTCAGTCTCATACTAACTCCTCCTCTGAGCCATCCTCTCCAAAATATACCCCCTCTGTAACAACCCTAGTTGAATATATGCTTAGGGATTATTAAGTAAAAAATTATTAAGTAATTAATTTTTCCTAACATGTTATTAACTAAACAAAGATTGGTATAATGATATTAATTAAATATTAATTAATTAATTAATGGTTATAATTTTGATTGATTAATTAATTAATTAATTACCTATTACATTCAATGACATGGGTATTAAATTTAAAAGGGTTAATAAATTTAGTTGTTTAAATTAAAGGATTACGTATATGGAGGGGATAAGGAGCATTAATAATTGGATAAAACATTAATAATCGGCTAAGGATCATTAATAAATGGATAAGATAATGAATGTGAGGATAACGAAAGGGGAAGGAGGCATATGAGGGGGAGGCTTACGGAAGGAGGGGGGATGATTTTTGGCGGTTCTCTTGGATTTGCTGGGGGGAGAATTTGAGTTCTGCAGTAGGTCGGAAGGATCAGATCTGAGGAGACATAGGTTTCTTGGGGATTTTGGGCATGAGGCTAGAGTTCCCTTGGTATCCACGGATCCTAGGGAACCCTGCGGGCTCACATTCCTTGGTAGCAAGGAGAGAAAACTTCGATTTTGGGGAGACACCGGTTGAGTGAAACAACGAGTGGGCAAGCTGACATGGAGGACATTGAGAGGTCAGAATTTATCACCATGATATTTTGAGTGCATTCTCATGAATTATGTAATGGTTATTTAAAATTATTAGCATCTTGTTATTTAGATTTCCGTTGCTTATATGAATTTCTGCTACTTATATGATGAATGAACGAGATTAATTAGAAGTAATTTTATCTGTTTAAATTTATGAGTATTTTTTAGGCTTAATTTAAAATTAGATCTTATATGAATTTCTGCTACTTATATGATGAATGAACGAGATTAATTAGAAGTAATTTTTATCTGTTTAAATTTATGAGTATTTTTAGGCTTAATTTAAAATTAGGTTCTTACATAATGGTATCAGAGCCCTGGTTCAAAATCTGGAACCAAGGGCCTACCTACCTACCTACCCGCCTACCCGATTTAGAAATGGAATTGTACCCACCCAGAAATTAGATAAATCGGGGCCTGAGGGCCAAGTTCCAGCTCGAAGTTCGAGCACCACCCCCACCTAACCTGTAAGCCAAGTATACATTGATTTTAAGTATATATATTCATTAATAGGACGTATTAATGTTAAAATTTTAACTACTTCTTAGTATTATTTTTATAAGAAATTTTTAAACTATAAACCAGACACTTTAACCACTATTCCATTTTTGTAAAATTCATTATAATTGCGCATAAAAATAAATAAATATATAATTAGATTTTTTTTCAAAACTCCTTTTGCATTCGTCTATTCTTATTCATACAAAATCCTCTATCTGCATCAACAACAAATGGTCAAACTTTGCAGTTAAGTCGGGAAACTGGGATTGGAAATATGCTAGACAATTTACATATAAATCTTCAAAAAAATAAAATTAAACAAAAACATTACAAAAATGAGAGTATGTTGGACACAATTTATACCTAAATCTCCAAAAATTAAACAAAGAAGTATTTTAGTCTTTAAAGCTGTGTGAACGCGTTGCAATCTGAGCCTGTGGTCATCGTGATAAGGAAAGGAGGTGGTCTTTGAAAGGAATGAGCCCCCGGGCCTGTTCTTGCACCACACAGCCCGAATGTAGCACCCAACCATGGCCGAGGAGTTGTACAAACATCATACAAAACTTTAGCATTTAGAACAAACAAAATATTATACTTAATCTGAACTGTTAAAATGCCATAATGCTACTAGATGTTGATTGTTGCCTTCTCATCCACCTGATTTAGTTTTACAACATATTTCCAATGTGTGAAATCAATGTTTTCAGAAAAATTGCTTCACACCTCAAGTAGTTCTTTTCTGTAAGAATTGTTTTATTAACATAAGCATGTCTGCATATATAACTCATATGAAAGGCACAATTATGATATAACTGGCATAATGTCTTCTTCTCARACCCCACACCAGCAACAAAAGTTGCATGGGCTCTAGAAAATACATAGTATGCAGAGAAATATTCTTATTGGCATTCATTCATTGAATCTTACACTTATGGCCTAGAACCAACTTGTCCACTTGCCCACTGCCCTCCTAGCTATGAAAAAACTTCCCGAATGGCACACCAATGCCATAAGTTCAATCCTTACCTCCGAAGTTCCTGCATAGCTACATCAAGATGCTGGAACACATGTTGAAATGGAACCTGATCAAAGTATCGGGTGAATTCCATGACTTTTATATCAAATCGGAAGCAAGCATAACCTGATGCAGAATCTAAAATTCTATGATTCTAAAGCTAACGACAACTGAAATATGTATCATACTCACAAACACAAAACAATTTTTTTTTTTATCAAAAAAATAATTAATAAAACCAAAAATAAAATGTATTGGGTACAGGCCAATTCTCTAAGCCCAACGACCAAGCACTAAGTACGCGACCCAACATCTACAAGTCATGCAACACATAGGGCAGTGCAGTAAGGGGTCTTTGCACTATCAAAATGTATTGGGTACAGGCCAATTCTCTAAGCCCGACGACCAAGCACTAAGTACTGAGAAGAGGAGCCCATAATGGTCATAGGTTACTCGATGCCAATAGCCAACACACAACACCGAGACCTCCCCTATCACAAAGTTGATGGACATGGGCCATTTGGAGCATGAGGTCAAAAGAAATGGAGGATTCAAACTGCCACAAAGACTTGGAAACCCACCTCAAAAACATCGATGTATTGTCAAAATTTCCAAGGTAAATATCACTTCAACACTCACTGCAAATTCTGCAATTTTTGATGAATATAGTCATCCTGGAGCTATCAGGCAAAGAAATGCATTGCGTCAAAAACTATAAAAAAAAACATTGCAGAAACCCAAAATTATTATTTACAGGCACTAGAATGCTAGACGAGCTGACGAGAAATACATTATACGATCTTTGGAAAAGATTTTCAAACAAGTAACTGAGATCCACATTACCAACAACAAATATGATATTTCCAGGTGGCGGCATATCCATCGCCCAGAGAAGAACATCTGCCATCATCATTTTCTCTATTTTACTATAATTGCCTGCAATAAATAACCTAAAGAATGTCTTAAGCCATAATATACTGTAAAAATATCAATGGAAAAACACCGCAAACTCTGAGATAATTTGACAAAAGATTCATATCAAATCGCAGTGTTGTTACGCCAAAAGAAATACCTAACCCTAAAACATAACAAATTAAGTTGAATAATTCACCAGAAAACACTAAAACATTAAGTCGTTAAGGGGTTTGAAGAAAGGGGAATATGAGAAGCGTGGCCAATGAATGTGGTGTTTACCAGGAGGGGCCAAGATAAGAGCCCAAGGGCCCATTAGATCTTCACTACGCAACATAAAAGGTTAAACACACATCGATCAAAACCATGCTATATCACGACCACACTAGCGCTGCAAAAACAATAAGAATTTTTTTTTATTAAAAAAAAAAACAAAAAAAACCATAGGATAGCAACGAAAATGATCTGAGGTTCAAGGGTTTTGAACCCACTACCAACCCACGTAGTAACCTCCATGATAAATAGCCCGCGACCATTACCAGAGCTACAACCATTTCCAGAGCTCCGTCGCAGTTGCAGAGCAGGAGAAGCTCAGGGTGCATTCGCAATCGCAAATGAAACAAGCTACAGGATGATTAGGGTTAGGGATATTGAGATAAGTGCATTTAGGGTTTAGGGCATGTGGGCCTCATGCGAGGACCCACGATGCCGTATGGAATTTATTGTTTTTTATTTTTTTTAATTCTTAAGTAATATTTATTTTATTTAATTTGATATTTTATTGATTTATTTAAATTAACTTTTTAAATTATTCCTAAATTTAAATTTCAATGGTTTAAATCGTTAATTTTTTTTAATTATTAAAAATAATAATAATAATAATAATAATAATGATATAATATATATACATATATTTAAATA